>JBCEWC010001638.1:0-39487 GCA_038996855.1 Solanum aculeatissimum | reverse complement strand
AGTCCCATAATCCCGGTGTGTCCCCATAGTTGAATTCCCTTTTCCCATTTCCCTTAGGGATTATTGTTATGTGTTACATGAACTCATGTTATCCCATCCCTAAAAATGTCCCCATAGTTTGAATCCCAAGTCCCCAATTCCCTAGAATTTATATGTTATGTGTTTAGTTTCCGCGCTTCCGAACCGATGATGACTGTAATGATGCTATGATGACTTGATCGAGGACTTTCGGGTTCTCCTTCGCCATGTCACATCTAGGCCCCCTATCCGGGTCATGACAATAGTCCCCCGGACACTCCGTATACAACTTTGAAAGTTGTTGTTATGGCCCAATAACCTTTTAGTCACTATGTATATAACATTTAAATATTTGTATATATCACATCCTAAGAGGGTATTCTAGGCGTGGCTAGCACTCAGAAATCATTGTTGGTCACCAACCAAACTACTGGCTCTAAACACTTATTCAATTAGCGGAAGACTCAATAAAATTAAAAGAATTACTCAAGTGGGCTCTTAATCATCCGAATCATAAAAGACTAGCTTCCAAAATATAACTCAGAATATAACTCGAATCATATATAATCCTATATCATAAATAATAGTTTTAAAAAGTAGACTCCAGTCTAAATTATCTGACTCAGTCTATGAAGTTTCTATCAACTCATAAGAAGTTGTTAAGACAATCCCACGGCTACCTCAAAAGAACTACTCAAAATAATGAAAAACAATTACTAATGAATTCCTTGAGAAGCAAGGAGGCTCACTAATAGGCTGGACGAATGAATCATCAATGATGCAAATATTGAGGATCTCTAGCACCTATATTTACATCATAAAATGATGCAACATTAAATGATATCAATAGTACTATATGTGAAATAATTGAATAAAAACAATACTCAAGAATATTCAATGATAATACAAGCTCAACTCAAATCAATATGATATGCAAGTTTATAAATAAAATACTAGTCAACAATCATAAGTGAATATATGCAACTTTGTAAAGTAAAATAATATATTTACTTTTTGAGGGTTTCTCTAACGATAACCACCACCAATGAGATAGTGATGATACAATGAACTGTTATTGCTACCATATCTATCCAATACCTTTCTAGAGTAAGAGACACAAAACTCAACTCATGAATTCATATAAAAGCCCTCAATGAGGCTAATGAATTGCTTGAATTAATGATCACGATCTTATCCTATGCTGGCTACGTAGTTGATGAGGTTTGAATTACCTCTACTCTTACCAAATCAGTGCTCAATACCACTCTTAAAACATATTATGCTCATATCCTCAATCAAGTAAAATACTCAAATTATCTCGTTTAGTCTCATTGGACTTTTAACTCAAAAACTCAATCTCATCTCAAATCATCATGCTCTTTCTTCTAAAAATATAAAATCACTTCATCTCGTTAAAACTTTTTCTCAAAACATCATTTAACTCCATGCTCAAATTCATTCAAACTCGATGTTATTTCTCTTTTAAAACTCAATAAAATATCCATAACCTCAGTTTTAAATAAACCTTTGTTTAATGCATGAAAAATATCAATCTCAACACCAATTAATGCATGGAAAAAACTATGATCATTAACTCAATTATGGTTCATGAGAAAGTAGTCACGAACAATAATTTTGACAATATGGGAGATAGATATAATAATATTCTCAATGCCTAAATATATAAGATTCAATAGAAGAAGAATTAACTCATTCAAAAATCAAGAAGCTAGGTTAAACTCAACTCAATACTCAATCAATATAGAATTTAAATATTGGGTGCATGGACAAACTTAATCTAACGCTATGAATAACCTTATATACCTGAAGATTAAAACATTACTCAAAACTTTGAAGACTTGATATAAACTCTTGAACCCTAGTTTTTCTCCTCTTGGAACTTGCTCCCAAATTATGTAAGGGTTAATAAGAGTATGAGTATAATCAGATACTAACAAGAAGTTTATTTTAGCCCCCAAACGACAAGGATTTATTAGAAAAGGATGAAAAAAGACAAAATTACTTCATTAAAAACTACCAAAGAGAACCACTAGTGGTATCTATAATCTATATATGGTTTTACGGACCATAAAACCCAGATTGTGGAACCTGAAAACATATCAAGGTTGGATATATGATTGACTTTTATGGGTCGTAGACCTTTATACGGGTTCATCCAGCATGTTCATACAAAAAGTACCGAGACTATATTTTTAGGTCTAAAATTATGAAGCCAAGTCTCTGGATTATATATGTTATTATGGGTCATAAACCTCTTCTCATGGATTAAAAATTGACCAAGGTTAGGAAAATTATGAAGGTCCATCGATGAGTCATAGAAAATTCTATGGTCCATCCTGTTACTTCGTAAAATAGTGCTAAGACTGATTCTCAAAACTAGAACTATGAGCAAGTTTCATATCATATCTTTGAACCGCTAGTATTCCTCTTCATTGATGGCCTTTATCATATCATCCCATGCTTTGTCCTTATCTGTTTCTTCATGTATTGGAACTTTAAAGTCATCAATGATTGGATGTGGGAAGACAAGGTCTTACTTACGGGTGTTGCATCTTAAGATCATCATGGTTCCTGGGTCCACAATTACAAGTGTTGCATCTTAAGATCATCATGGTTCCTGGGTCCACAACTTACTTTCTTTTTGCCTTCTTTTGTGCTTCTTTAGCTCACTTCTGGGAAGTCATGGTGGCATCCTTTCTCTCCCACATAAATTTGAGTATGTCAAATTATAGTTCTTTCCTTTGTTGTGAGGATTGAGGTGCACTAGAAATGAACATGGAGATGAAGTTGTCCTGCTTCGGCGAGGAGTATGATTGTGAACACATGGGAAATAGGGTAGGCTTTTTGGGAGAAGTTTGGGTTCTTTTTGGCTCGTGAGTACCATATTTTAGACTTTGTATATGCTCCTTGATGGCTACTATCTCATTTTTTTATTGTTCGAAGAAGTGAGATGGTGATGTTCCCGCTGGACATATGTTGAATTGTATGGTTTTTAGTGTTTATTCCAATGCTCAATAAGTTTGACGTGTTTTATGGATGTCTCTTCCATCGTCTTTTCCATCAAGTCCTTCTGGATTTGTATCTTTCCTTGGGACTAGAAGAAGTTCTTGATGGAGTGACCAATGTTGGACAATGCCTATTCTAGCACATAGCAATCTCTAATTGCTAGTTGAGGGTTGCCTCTATGTCACCTTGGGGAATATGTTGTCTCAATGGTAGAATAACTTTCTTGCATGGTATTTTTAGAGCATAGCCCAAGTCATCCTTTTTTAAATGTTGGTATGAGGGAAAATCATGTATGTGATTGGAGTTTATGGGGGATAACATAAACATTGGAGGTACAGGCTCTTTTGTGGAGATTGTTTTCTATGGAGTAGGTAAGGCTGGCCAATATCGAGGGTGATAGGAGACAAGGAATGGATATTTATTCATATCTTCCTTTAGTTGAAGTTGGATATGATTTTGATCTTATTTCTCCTTCACCTCTACTACAAGAGATTATTTTACCTTGTTCTTAACAATAACTCCACCCTTCTCGGAATCAACAATTCGAACTACTAATCGTGCAAGCCTATGCATATTCTTAGCCAACTCCATCTTCCTCTCCTCAATGTAAGCGATACTACTCATAGACATCCTACTAAGAGTATCAAAAACAATGTTTGCTTTATTTTGGTGGTAATGAATGCTCATATCACAGTTCTTGAGCAACCCAAGCTACTTTCTCTGCATTAGGTTCAACTCATTCTAACTGATGGCATATTGCAGACCCTTGTGATCGATCAACAAATCCACATACACAACATATAAATAGTGACACCAAATTTTAAGAGCAAACACCATCGCTGCCGACTTGAGATTGTAGGTTGAGTAATTTCTCTTATAAGTCATAAGTTGTTCAAAAGAATATGTTATAACCTTATCCTTCTGCATCAATATACAACTCAATCCAACTTTGAATGCATCACAATATATAACAAACCCATTTGTTCCCTTTAGTAAAGGAACACTAGAGTAGTAGTCAATCTGATTTTCAACTCTTGGAAATTTTTCTCATAGGATCTAACCATTGGAACTTAGCCTTCTTCTGGGTCAATTTATTCAATGGAGATGAAATAGACAAAATCCCTCAGTAAACCTTATGTAATAACCATCCAATTCTAAGAAACTTCTTATATCAATTGGAGATGTGGGTCTAGGTCAATTCTTCACCATCTTAATTTTTAAGTGTCAACCCGAATACCTTTATCAGATATAATTTGACCGAGAAAAGTCAATGAAGCAAGCTAAAACTTACACTTTGAGTACTTAGCATATAAATCCCTATCCTTGAGAGTCTAAAGAACAATTCTAAGATGATTGGCATGCTCTTCCTTATTTCTGGAGTAGACCTGTATTTTGTCGATGAACAAAGTAACAAACATGTGCAAATATAGCTTAAATACCTGATTCATGATGTTCATAAAAGTTGTAGAGTCATTAGTCAAACCAAAAGGCATAACAAAAAACATAAAGTGGCCATAACAAGTAGAGAAAGCCATATTCGAGATGTCACAATCCCTCACATTCAATTGATGATAGGCCAATTTGAAGTCTATCTTTGAGAAACAAGTAGAACCATGAAGTTAGTTAAACGTATCATCTATTCTGGGAAGAGGGTACCTATTCTCTATGGTGATCTTATTTAGTTGACAATAATCATTACACAACCTAAGAGACCCATCTTTCTTTCTCATGAATAGGATATGAGTGCCTTAAGGTGAGGCACTCTGCCTAATGAATCTCTTATCTAGAAGATGTTTCACTTGATCTTTTAATTCTTTAAATTCAACAAAATCCATTCTATATGGCATAATAGATATAGATTGCATATCAGGAAGAACATCAATCCTAAAGTCTATCTTCCTATCCGGAGAGACTCCATATAGATCATCGGGAAATATATCAAGAAACTGTTTAACAATATGGACTAACTAAAGAGATAGAGTTTTATCATTAACATCTTTGACTCGAACTATATGATAGATACACCCTTTGGAGACCAATTTTTTGGCCTTAAGATAAGAAATAAAGTGACCCCTAGGCATTGCAAGACTACCCTTCTACTCTATGACAGGTTCATTAGAAAATTAAAACTTGACGACTCGAGTCTTATAATCAATTGTGGCATAACAAGCATAAAGTTGGTCCATACCTAGAATAACATTAGAATCAATCATGTCTAACTCAACTAAGTCAGCTATGGTATCCCTATAAACCCTCTTAGTAAAAATAGACTCTCCAACTAGAGTAAAAATATAAAAGGCTCAAGAAGATGCATGGGAAAAAACCTTTTAGCCAAGTAGGGAGTCATAAAAGACAATATTGTACTTGGATCAAGTAAGTCATAAACATCAAAAGAAAAAACTTGGAGCATACTAGTGATAATATCTGGTGAGTTTTCTTGGTCTTGTCGACTACCCATAACATACAGATAGTTTGTAGCTTCGCCTGTTCTAGTAATGGCACTTATCTAATTACCTTGTATGATGTTGTAATAGAATATTAGGCCAACTCCCTTGAGACTGGAACCCTAAGTTTGAAATTCTAATTACTCGTAGGAGGTGCACTCATTGATGATGGAGCATGGTTGGAAGATCTTTTTTGGAAGAAAGATCTGCCACCCTTACCTTGTTTATGTTGGCTTGGCTTATCTCCTGTGGACTTAGCTTTCTTGCTCATATGTTCTTCTTTATCCTTCTTCTTGTCATCCTTAACCCACTGAGCATACATTATGAGCATCGAAATAGCCATGTTCAAAATTAGAAGTGACACCTTATATTTCTTTTTCACATGTTTCCTTAAGACAAAGATAAACTTCCTCATTTTTGGAATCATCTCTGGAGCATATTTAGATAATTGAATGAACTTAGGATTGTACTATTTTACTTTCATCTATTCTTGTTTCAAGTTCACAAACTATTCAACGTTAGCTTTCTTCAACTCTCTAGGAAAGAAGTGATCAACAAATGCACTCTTGAACTCATCCTAAACTGGATGTTTGGCATCCCCATCATGACTCTCCTCCCATTGATTATAGCATTCGTTAGCCACATCATTACGTTAGTATGAAGTAAGATCAACTTCCTCAATCTCAGTCTCGTACATAGCCTTTAAGATATTCTATATCTCATTAATAAAGTTTTGAGGACCTTTCTCAATATTTGACCCTATAAAAATCGATGGACTCGTCCTTAGAAAATCTCTAATCCTCATAGCAATAGATGGTTATTG
Organism: Solanum aculeatissimum; assembly: GCA_038996855.1. NCBI lineage: Eukaryota > Viridiplantae > Streptophyta > Magnoliopsida > Solanales > Solanaceae > Solanum > Solanum aculeatissimum. Next base: position 33,175 of record JBCEWC010001638.1, on the reverse strand, counting down.
AGAAAAAGAGCTAGGATAAGGAGAACTCTGACTACTATTTTAGGCAGCTACCAACTATGTAGGCATTACAATAGTTCTCCTAAATTAACTTTAGAAGTAGGAGTAGTAGTAAGAGCTTTGGGGACTTTGTACCGGCTGAGGAATGGCCACTTGAGGAACCTCAGTAGACCATGTAAGGTAGCCTTTGTTCCTCACTCCTAACTGTGAAAGCATCTCAGACAATAAAATCTTGGTGTTAGTGGCGTCTCTCTGATTGTCCGTACTCTTAGGAGGCATGATCTTCAAATACGTAACACATGAGTTAGAAAGAAAATTTTATAGAGCTAAAATCTATTGCATAAACTCAGTGTGCAAAAAAGTGAAATAATTCCAAATGCCTATAGCCTTCTAATTGTAAGTGTAGTGCATGTCATATCTATAAGCAAGACTCTACCAGGCACAACTTCATATACATCTTAGGATTCTTGAACATTTTGCTCTGACACCAAGTTTGTCACGCCCGGAGATAGTACCCTAGGTGTGACCAATACTAAAAAAATCATTGCTAGTCCTCAAGAAAATCACTTGTCCTGATCACTCATTCAATCAACGGATGACTCAATAAAATTAAAAGAGTTGCTCAAGTAGGCTCTTAGTCATCGTAATCAATAAAAGACTAGCTTTCAAAACATAACTCAGAATATAACTCAAATCATAATACTATATCATAAAAAATTGTTTTAAAAAATAGACTATAGTCTAACACTATCTGACGAAGTCTATATTAACTCATAAAAAGGTGTTGAGACAATCCCGCAACTACCTCAAAAGAACTACTAAAATTAATTAAAAAATACTATATGAACTCCACTACATACAAGGAGGCTTACCAATAGGCTAGATGAATAGATCTTCAATTATGCGTCTATTGAGGATCTTTAGCACTTGTATCTACGTCATTTTATCGAATAATATCAGTACATGGAATGTACGATATGTAAAATAGCTTAATAGAAACAATACTCATGAATACTTAATGACAAGAACAAGATCAACTCAACTCAATATGATATGCAAGTTTAGAAGTAAAATGATGCTACATAATTATAAATGAATGTACACAAATTTGTAAAGTACAAAAATATATTTACTCTTAGAAAGTTTCTCTAACCAACAATCACTACCTATGAGCTAATGATGATACAACAACCTACTATCGTTGTCACAACTAATCCAATATCTTGCCATAGTAAGGAATGCAAAACTCGACTCATGGATATATATAAAAGCCCTCAATGAGACTAGGGAGTCTTCTAAATTAATGGTCATGATCCTATTCTACGTTGGTTACGTAGTTTATAGGATTTGAGTTACCTCTATTCTTACCCAAATTGATTCTCAATACTACTCCCAAAGCATATGATTCTCATATGCTCAATCAAGTAAAATACTCAAATTATCTCATTTAGTCTCATCGGACTTTTAACTCAAAAACTTGGAATCATCTCAAATCATCATGCTCTTTCGTTTAAAGATATAAAATCATTTACATCTCATTATCTCAATACATCATTTAATTCCATGCTCAAATTCATTTAAACACAATGTTCTTAGTTTTTCAAAACTCAATAAAATATACATAGCCTAATTTAAAATAATACTTTATTTAATACATGAAAACCATCGATCTCAATACCAAATATTGCATAGAAAATCCATGATCATTAACTTAATTAGAATTCATAGGAAAGTAGTCACGAACAATAATATCTACAATATTAAAGATAGAAATAATAATAGTCTCAATGCATAAAAATATAAGACCTAATAAAAGAAAAACTAACTCATTTGAAATTCAAGAAACTAAGTTAAACTCAACTCAATAATTAACAAGATAGAAATTAGATGTTAGGTGCGTGAACAAACTCAATCTAACATTATGAATAGCTTTACATATCTAGAAGATTGAAACTTTACTTGAAACTTAAAGACTTCGATATAAACTCTTTAACCCTAGTTTTGTCTTCTCTTGGAACTTGCTCTCAAATTATGTAAGTGTTAATAAGAGTACAGATACAGTTGGATACTAATAAGATTTTTATTTTTGTCCTAAAACATTAAGAGTTTGATTAGAAAAAGACGAGAAAAGAAAAAATTATCTTTCATTAAAAACTGTTAAAAGTAACCTCGAGTGGTATCTACACTCTGTAGATAGTTCTAGGGCCATAAAACTTGAGTCGTGGAACCTGGGAACAAATCAAGGTTGGGTCTATGATTGACTTTTATGGGTCTTAGGCCCTTATATAGGCTCATTCTACATGTTCGTACAAAAACTATTGAGACTATATTTGTAATGACCCATCGATTCATTTCTACTTTTTGGAGTATTTTGTATTTGCTAGAGCTTGTTTGTAAGTGATCCCAAGTCATTTATGAATCACTTACACTGACAGTTTAGTTACCTGGTCGCTCATTTGAAAGGTGTGTAGTTTGGGTAAGTTTGGGTAAATGGTCTCGGAATAGAATTTTGACAGTTTTATCAGCTCTGGGATGGCCAATTTAGTCTAGAAGCATGTTCAGTGTTAATTTAAACCAAGATTTAAAATTTAGCCTTCAGAATAAGCCAAGTCTTTAGTCAACATCCTTGGTAAACATTCCCAAATGAGAATTCTGACTATGTGGTTAGTTTTGAAATATCGAGTTTGGCCTAAAATGACCTTTCATTTAGTTCTCGAGGCTTTCAAGTTTGTTTTGAACCCCTTGACAGATTTCAGTATTAGATAAGGGACCCACACTGATCATAACGACCTCCTATGAGAATTTTAACTGCACCATTTAGTCCAGAATACTGTTTTTAGTTAGATTTTATATTTGGTTTGTATTTTTGACTCCAAATAAGGCTTGAGCATCAAAATTAATTTTGAGTTGTTGTTAAAAAGTTGAGGTGTGGGTGACATGGTTGAATAGGAAACCGCTATGTGGCAGGCAGTGAAATTTATTTTAGAAAAAGAAAAAGAGATATATATTTCAGAATTTGTCAAAGAACGGGGCAAAACTTTTGTCAGTCGATTTTCTCTCATTTTTTATTCGATTTGAGTGATGCAAAAGGCTAACTTGTGTATTTATTCAAGGCGAACATTGTGAGAACATCAAAAACTTCTTTTGGCACGACATTTGAGGTAAATTCAACATTTTTGCTGCTATATTTGGATATATATTTTTTAAAATTTTGACTTGTGATTTCTTATCCTTTTTGAATTAGATTTTAGTGAAATTTGGGTTTATTTTGTATATTGTTTAGGCACACATCGTGGTGGTATCAGAATCTACTATATGAGTTTCGTTTGAGGTAATATTGTTGAAAACTCTATTTTGTATGTTATGTCTCTATAAAGAAATGTCATTTATGTTTGGGTTGTTTAAGTATTGTTCTTTGCATCAGATTGAGCTCAAATTTAAGGTATAGGCTTAAAAAAATATGGAGACCATTATATGGGTTTTGGTTCGTAATTTTGGTGTGGGCTTGCTTTTTAGTCTGATAATTGATTTAAGTCCATTTTCTTTGATTTTAATGTCAAAATGATCGTATTGACGCTGTGATTCTATTCTTGATAGTTAGACAACATGAGATCACTTGAAAAGGAAAAGCACCAACAAAGTAATCAGAGATACAAGAAATTGGCATACAAGAAGACTACGGGATTCCCCTCTTAGACTAGGTGGAATATATGAATTTCTTTGGGATTGACTAACTGGAAAGTAGGAGAAGAGATTAAAGTCCCTATATGTTGAATATGGTTACATTAGTTATTGTCTGTGACTGTTTTAGCATCTGTTAGCGTGTGAGGCTAACTTTGGATAATATATTGAATTCTTTTTGTATTGTTGGTTATTTGGGCCGATAAGGGGATGATTTGATCTATCGAGGATCCCTTGGGAGACTAATATGGCTGATGACTGTCATGTATTGAGTAGTTATTGTATTTTTATTTGCTGGGAACTGACAGTGCTAGTGCTTGATATGCTGAGCATGCCTGGGACTGCTATATACATTGTCTGTTGTATTTGTGATATTTGTTCTTATTATAAAGCCTTAGTCTAGGTTTAGGCTAAAGATGTCTTAGACCCACGCTAATCGGGATTGGTAGACAGCTATATTGATGTCTGACATGACTTTATAGGTGTAGATACTTATAGTAAGGTTAGCAGACTTGAGTATGATAGATTGAGCCTAGATAGGTTGTGACTGGACCTGAGGCCTTGTTACCTTCTATGCCTCACCTTACTTTATTGACACACATCTTGGTCACTCCAGAAAAGGGTTACCAGGATTCAGAGATACTGCAGGATCATTGACATGTGATACGCTTAAATTCACATCTTAAACGAAGTGTAAAGCGATCATTGATCAAATATAGAACCCAACAAGAGTTGGGGTCAATCCCACAGGGAATGCGTGAAAATAAAGCTACCAGCACTTAGTTCCAAGTGTAATAACTATTTCTGAAATAAAAACGCATAATATAAATGGGGGCTTTGTAGTAATATAAAGACTAGTTATCAGGATTACTCTACTAATTAACTATCTAAAATGACTACTGGAATTCAATAATTTATTGCTAGACTAGGTTTGTGGTCCCCATGACAGCAATTCGGATATTCAAACTCAAGGCTTCTACGATTGCGATCACATACACAAAGTAAGCAAACAGTTAACACCTAATTCACCTTCCAGTCCCTCTTAGGTGCATGTCTTTCATCACCTTCCAGTCTAAGAATGTTTATCCTTTTTACCTGTTGCTTTAGACCCTAGGATGCTCTCACCTTCTGGCCTCGAGCACTTAGACTAGGTTAACAACTCTGAATTCTGTCATAGGATTATTTTCCTAATCACTACATCCTTCTCGGGCATGTAGTGAATACAGGCTTACCCTAATGCGTCAACTTATTAGGGTTTAGATTAAATCGAAGACTTCCTATGATGTATATGATGATCACTCTCAAATTTTGCCCTAAATTTACCTATCTTACTTGGTTATCATGGTTCCCACAACCCTAGTTGTGGGTTTAGCCTAGCATGATTGAAGAAATCGAATTATAAGAAGATGAAAATATCATACTCGGCACGTACAATTGAATAAGCAGTGAATTTATGGATCACAATCACAAACAAGCGGATGCAAAAGCCACAAATTCAATAAAAATAGCTCAAGAATGTTGTTCTCTCTTGTAATTCGGTCTCCAACAGTTTCTGATAATAAAAATAATCTAAAATTACATATATATATATATATATATATATATATTAGCTAAAACCTAATCCAAACTAAAATAGAAAATATGGGTTTCGGCATGGTTGACGGAAACTACATGGACCATGAGCCACTTCATGGTCTATGAGACGGTCCGTGAGCCTATACTCAGCAACAATTTCTGCGCAGGTCCATTTGAAGTTTTTGCCTCTCACAACGATTGGGAAGACGGTTCGTGCAATGCCACACGGCCTGTGAAGGGTCCCATGTGGCTTCCCTTGGTGACAATTTCCATTGCAATCTCGGCTGAGGTCTCTGCCTCCCTTCACGGCCGGTCATACGGCCCGTGAAAGTCCACATGGCCCGTAATGGGTCCCATGTGGTTTCACTTGACACAATTTCCAGTGTGATTTCAACTCGACTTTCTGCCTCTCTTCACGGCTGGGCCATATGATTTGTGAGCCTTCACACGGCTCGTGATGGGTCCCATGTGGTGTCACTTGGCAACAATTTTGGAAGCCAAGTCCATTGGAACTTATTGCCTTTTCTCACGATCAGCTCCATGGTCCGTGAAGTAGTGAACGAGCCGTGAGGCATCACTTGGCTCTTTTCAGTTTGCTTTCACCTGTAATGCTCACTGCCATCATGCACGGCAACTCTCACGACCCGTGTAAGCTCACATGGCCCATGAGGGTGTCTATGTGAACCTGGGCAGTGACATTTCATCATTTTCCGCTTTATTTTCATCTAAATCCATGCCTCAACCTTATTTCCTGAAAATAACACTAAACGAAACATTAAACGCACAAATTTGCTTGAGAACTCACAAAATTTCCAAGTTAAAAGCATTATCGGAGTCGCATTTGCACGACTCATTAACACCCTCAACTTAGAATTATTACTTGTCCTCAAGCAATGACTAAAACACATATCACAACACACAAATACAAGCCTCTAACAGGTATCATATACTAACTCCTAAATCAATCACATTCAAGCAAAAGAAATAAGCTTAACATGTACATGCACCTAAACTAACTTACATAACTCCGGCTAAGCATCACATCACATCCAGTTGGTCCACTTATACTCAAGAACAAAGATGACTAGTTGGTTTGGCAACCAAATAGTGCATGGATAGTTCCCTCACTACACAGAAGTCTCACATACAGTATATAAATGTAAAATAAAGACTGGAATATAGATACTCATGCTCACAAATGATTTCCAACTGACACACTAGTATAGACCATATGCTTTCCCTTATTTTCACCACTTTGACTCTCGAATAACCTTTTTAGGATCACTTTAGGACTTTTATAGCTTGTATTGTAGGCTTGGGTTAGGGTGTGGTACATTTAGGATCAAAGTGACTAAACTTTCCCCTCCAAGACACTACTTTGGCTTAGCCCTCAGCTTCCCTTACCCAAAATCGTATTGTCCCCTTCTCTCATTACTATTGGGAGTGTTTTCACTTTTTCTCCATTCTTTGTATTATTATAATTTTTTCTTTATTTTTTTCTTTTATGTGGTTTCACTCCCAAGCTTTTCTTTTCTTTTCATCACTTAACTCTTTTTCCCATTTTATTATTCTGCTTACCCAGCCACCCTCAACTTAGGCTTTTTGCCTAGGTTGAGGTGCACAATGTCTTTTCAAAAGGACCAGGGCCAATACAAGCCACCCTTAACTTAGGTGTTGGCCTAAATTGAGGTTCACAATGTCCTTGGAGAGACCAAGTTCAAAGTAAGGATTCACAACTAATGAAGGGATAGGTGTTGGGTGATAACAAAGAAAAAGCTTATTTAGGCTCAACTGTTTGGTTCAAAGGGAATTATTTTATTTGGTTGGCTTATTTTAGGCTAAGTGGGTTCACACAAAAATGGCCTAAGATCCTTTCCTAATCCAGTTATTCAATTAATCCAGTAGGACTAATCGGGCAAGTTCTAGCTTACATGCATGTCAATCGAATTCAAACTAATAGGCTCACACGCACATGGCACATATCCTACCCTATTCAGCACCAATCAACCAAGTCATTTTCATTCATATAGATATCAACTAGACCATGTATACAATGCTTAACACGGAGCACACAAACTAGTCAGGATGGGATGCATGCACATACAAGCAATTTGAATTTGGGCCATTTTTATCACAAAAACTCTGGGTTATTGTAGACTCTTATAAAGACTCATACTTATGCAAACTATGCAACCTAAACATGCCAGTTCTACTAGATAATCCACCTGAGAGAAAAGAAATATGGCAACAAAAACTCCCAGGTGTCAGAAATGCCCTACCCCCACCAAAAAGACAGTGTAATGTCCTCAATGCACATCAAGTAAGAAATATAAAAACAAAGGGGAAGGGACATACCTGAGATGCACTAGGCTTCGGGCTGATCAACATCAGCAATGTGCGACCCGTCAGGGAGGTCATCTCCATTATAGTGCGGGGCCTGGCCAGAAGCACTCCCAGAAGCTCTGGCTAGAGCGACCTCAAAAGCAAGCTGCTCCTATTCTGCCTGCACCGCAGCAGCCCATCTTTGGGCTCTCCGCTCCTTGTGCATCCATTTCTCCTCTGCTTTCTTCGCATCTAACGATGGGCTATGTCGATGATGCCTCTTTTTCTCCATTCCTTTATGCTTAGAGGCCTCATCAAGCGGGGTTGTGGAAACAGGTGGCGCTGGTAGAGGGACACTCTAATAATCACCTAATGACGGTGCAGGGGCTAGGGCCGCAAACACGTTTAGCAGCGACTCCGTAGGAAGAGGTGGAGGTGGAGCATTGTACTTAGCAATGAGCACGACAATCTGGTTCTTCATTTTTGTGACCGTGTTCCTGATATTGGTCTTCTCCATCCCAGACAAGCTATTGAACCGCTCGTTGAAATAAGTCTCCAAGTTGTTTGCCTAGTTCTGGAGAATAGTTATCTGACTCTGAAGATCAGCACAGAGCGATTCTACAGCTTGGTTTACATGAGTCTTAACCACTTGTGGCATCCTCTCAACAATCTGGTCCACGATGGCCCGGGTTTGACGCTGCTCATTTACCAACCTGGCCAGAAACTCATAGGGCATGTAGACATAACCCAAAACTGTCGTCGCCTGTGAGGTGCTGCCCCCGACCTGCTCAGACGGCTCACCTGTCGGGGGAATACCTGAGAAGCCCGCAACGTCTATGGGCTAATGTGGGGCTGCTTGAGAAAATAACATTGGGCCACCATAGCGCTGCATCCTGGCCCAGAAGAGTGGATTTTTCACATCTTTGATCAAGGCGATGTAGACCGTCGTGGAAGGATACGTCTTTCGGTCTAGGTACTTAGTGGTGGGGACTTTAGCCTACCTATAAAGGCCTCTGATCAAGCAGGAAAAATAGAAGGTCACCTGCTCATTTAGTGCTTGATCCCTCATCTCGGTGGCAATGGCTTGACCCACATTAATAGAGTAACGGGTGATGAGACATACCACCAGTGAAGCCTATGATAGCTGAAGGGTGTTGTCATTTAGAGTGGGTCACAGACGGGCACGCACCACGGACCACCAAAACATGGCCTAAAAAGTGAGGGAGGCCTTGGTAATGGGGATTTATGGGTTAGTGATCCAAGAAGCATCAACACCCTGCACGACGATCTGTTGTGTAATCCAGGAAACCAAAGAAACTCGAGAATCAGGATCAGCCCAGTGCTGCCTCAGAAATCTGGTGGACCATAGCTGTATAAAGTTCGTCGACTGGTGGGGTGTACTCATGGTACATGCAGGAATCGGTTGATGGTGGTCGCAGAAATGTCAACCTCCCGACCTCGGATAGACAAATACTGCAGCGGGGCCGCGTTCATGGCCATGTGTCAACACAGTCTCCTGGAACTGCCCCCACCGAGTTTATCAGATCAACAGCATAGGAAGAGTAAAATTCCTAAATGAGGGTCGGTCCGTAAAAACCTGACTTCTGGGCCATCCACCCAAACTTATGGAAATCGAATGCCATTTAATCTCAAGCATTGCATCGAGGTTATCAGTCAGAAAAATTAATTTTGGTAGCACAGGCCACCATTGGAACCCCCCGGACCCTTTAGTCAACCCGTGGGAAAATATGTCTCATCCGCTTGGGATGGTCCAACGGGCTCAGGGGAAACGGAGAATAGTCCTGGTCACTTCATTGTTAGGCTTCCGAGAGACAGCATAATGTATAGCTTCGTCATCACTATCTTAGATCTCATCCTCCGGGGCATCATCCTGTTGGTCCGGGTCATCAAGGGTGGGGACATGCTCTTTTTTCTAAAATTTTAAAGGTGCATCTTCCTCCTCCCCTGCAGCATGTGGGACCTCCTCAGTAGCCAAGGGGTCACTGTCTGGTGATCCATCCGAGCCCGAGTGGTGCGGGGAGAATGAGAGGAGACATTGCCAGTGTAGCGGACCTCCGACCCCTCTAACGACTCAGTTTTTGAGCTACTGCCTGTATGCTGGCTGGAGGACTCGGTAGGAGAATCATGAAGGAGATATTATCGGTGAGGACCCATTAGACCTGCAGGCAACAAAGTAAGAGACCTTAAGCATAGTTGGAACTTGTAGGATGACAAGCAAACGGGTACTCAGACTTTCCCAAATAAGTGATAATGACCTTTAAGAGTGGTGTTGCCCGGTATATCATATGGAAATTGCACTAAGGCACACTATGAAAACAAAACAAAATACAAACTATGAAAAAAAACTTAATAGTTGTAGATACAAACACAGCTGGACGACCCCTACACGGGTCGCTTGACGTATCGCGGGTCGTGAGGTGTACCGTTTAGCTGGACTTGGAGAAATGAGGACACTGACATCTGGACGGACCAACTGTACAGCCCATATGACGGGTCATGGACTATGAGATAGTCCGTGTGCCGTGACTTGAAGAGTGGGATGTGGTGACACCTGAACGGGACCCCTACATGGACCATGTGCTTGTACACGGGTCGTGAGGTGATACGTGTGTTGTGTCTTGGATCGGTCTGCCAACGATCAGTAACAACGCTCACCTACGTACCCTCACACGGTCCGTGTGAAAGTACATGGCCTGTGAAGGGTATCATGGGGAAGCATTGATGGTTTCTGTCGACACTCAACCTGTAGATCCGGAGTTTTGGCAAAGGGATCGGGTTCCAATCACTCTTCTACACTCATCGCAAGAGCAATACCTAAGATTTACCCAACAAAACAATAACTATGGCCCAAATTTATCACATTCATAGGGGAAACTTCAAAGGACCAACAATGGTGGGACAAGACACCCAACTCCTCACCCAACTCAATACACCCCACAAAAACATTAATTCTAGCCTAAAGCTTTAGTTTTTGCACAATTATAAGCACATGTCACATCAATTTCACTAAAATGAAGAAGAAAACCAAAAGCACTTACTTGAAATTGGATGATAATGGACTATAAGTGAAGACAATGAGGCTTCAAACCAACTAGGTTGCTCGACAGGTCTTGAGAAAGCTCCTAACTTTGTAGATAGAGAGATAGAATTGGTGGAGTTGAGAGGATTAGGGTGAGAGAGTTGAAAGAAAGAGGAAAAGTGAGGAATGGGGCGGGTGGGGGTAACAAATATGATAATTTTGACCAGTTAAACCCGTCAACCCCGTCGCACGGACAGCTACACAGACCGAGACGCGTGTCACGGGTCGTGAGATGGGTTGTTTACTTTTCCTTGGTCTATTCGGTGTGTCATGGCGCCACTTCTCACGGTTGGCCTTATGGCCCATGTTGTGTCACACGGTCCGTTTGGCCGTTCGTAAGAGGGGACTTGGAACATTGAAGGCTTACCTGGAGTGATACGACCGCTGTCCTACTTTACGGTTAGCCTCATGGTCCATGTGGTGTCACACGATTTGTTTGGTCGTCCATGGGATGGGACTTGGAGCATGGAAGGTTGACTTGGAGTGATACGTCTACTATCCCACTTCACGATTGGCCTCACGGTCTATGTGGTGTCACACGGTCTGTTGGGTCGTCCGTGGGATGGGACTTGGAGCATTGAAGGGAAAACTTACCTGGAAGGACATGGTCACGACACTTTCACGGTCCGTGTGATGACACAACATCTGTGTGAAGCGTAGTGTCACTGTCCATTGCTCGTTTTCATGATTTGAGCTCTAACGCATGTCGTACCCCCTATGGCCCACTGCAGGGACCTCCTCAGCACACCTGCGTGTACCTGCAACTACAAAAACAATGACTAATGACATACTAATAATAATTATAATTTTTTTGTTTTATATATATATATATATATAATTACAGCATGTGTTGCCTCCCATGAAATGATTGATTTAACATCGCGACACGACGCGGCTCCTTGACTACTCAGACTTCGTCAAAGTGCACTACCTCCACCATGGAGACTTCAAAAACAACACTCAAGTACTTCTTGACTCTTTGACCATTAACCTTGAACCGGTGCCCAGTATCAACTTCAAGCTCCAATGCACCATGAGGGAAAAATTGAACAACCTTGTATGGGCTAGCTCATCTAGACTTTAGCTTTCCTGGAAACAGTCGCAACTTAGAGTTGTACAGCAACACCTTTTCGCCCACATTAAAATTACGCGGTGTGATATGCCTGTCATGTAGGGCCTTCATCCTGGCATTGTACAGTGCAGCAATATCATACGCGTGTAGACGAAACTCAACCAACTCATTGATTTGGCCAAGTCTCAACTCTGTGGCTTCCTCTAAATTCATATTCAACTTCTTTAAGGCCCACAGTGTCTTATTCTCTAGCTCCACTGGTAAGTGACAAGCCTTACCAAACACCAATTGGTATGGGGACATACTGATAGGAGTTTTGTATATTGTATCGTAGGCCCAAAGCACATCATCTAGTTTTCTAGACCGATCAGTCCTAGATGCATTGACAGACTTGGCTAGTATCTCTTTGATCTCTCTGTTCGACACTTCAACCTGGCCACTAGTCTACGGATGGTAGGGTATGGTGACCTTATGTTGTTAGACTGTATACTTGGCCAGGATTGCACAAAACATCTTATTACAAAAATGGGTCCCCCATCATTAATGATAGTTTTGGAGTCCCAAATTTGGAAAAAATATTTCGCTTGAGAAATTGGGCTACACTCTTACTCTTATTGTTCGGCAGCGCCACTGCTTCCATCCACTTGGAGACATAATCAACTGCCACCAAGATATACCTCATCCCATAGGATCTCACAAAGGGACACATGAAGTCGATGCCCCAGACATCAAATATCTCAACCTCCAAAATAGAAGTCAAGGGAATCTCCTAGCGCCTAGAGATATTACCTTGGTGCTGGCATTGATCACATCCCTGCACTAGGTCATGAGTATCCTTGTACAGGGTGGGCCAGTAGTACCCACATTGGAGTATCTTTTTTGTTGTCCTGGCACTACTATAGTGGCCCCCCACTAGAGAAGCGTGGCATGCTTCCATTACACTCATCATCCTTCCTCAGGAATGCACCTCCGAATGATCCCATCAACATATGTGCGGAACAAGAATGGATCATCCCAAAAGTACCTGCGCACATCATAGAGAAACTTTTTTATCTAGCGAGAGGTTAAGTCCTCAAGCATGAGGTCACTCACCAAATAGTTAGCATAATAAGCATACCAAGGAATTAGATCAACAGAAGAGGCTAGTACCTGCTCATTGGGAAATAAGTCATCGATGGTTAACCAATTGTTTCCCTTGGACTCATCCTCCAGTCGAGATAGATGATCTGCAACTTGGTTCTCAGTCCTTTTTCTATCTTGGACCTTAAAATCAAACTCTTGTAACAGTAGGGCCCACCTGATCAGTCTTGGTTTGGCATCCTTCTTAGCCATAAGATACCTCAATGCTGCATGGTCAGTGTGCACAACTATCTTCGTACCCAAGAGGTAGGCTCGAAATTTGTCAAAGGCATAGACTACTACCAACAACTCCTGCTTAGTCATGGTATAGTTTCTTTGGGATTCATTCAGAGTCTTGTTGGCATAGTAAATAGGGTGAAAAATCTTGTTGTGCTTTTGGCCCAGCACAACCTCATAGAAATTCCACTTGTATCGCACATGATCTCAAACGGGGTTTACCAGTCAGGAGCCACAACCATAGGCATAGAAATCAACTTGTGCTTCAAAGCCATAAAGGCTTGCCTGCAGCTTTCATCGAACTGGAACTTGGCATCTTTTTCCAATAGCTTACACAAGGGATGTGAAATTTTGGAAAAGTCTTTTATGAACCGGTGGTAGAAGCCCACATGCCCCAGAAAACTTCTGACTCCTTTTATTGAGATAGGCGGTGGCAAATTTTTGATAACCTCAATCTTTGCCTTGTCTACCTCTATGCCTCTTTTTGAGATCTTGTGGCCAAGGACTATCCCCTCCTTGACCATGAAGTGATATTTTTCCCAGTTCAAGACCAGGTTTGCCTCCTCGCAACGCTGTAGAGCCCTTCTTAGGTTAAGAAGACAATCATTAAATGACACCCACCATAGAGAAATCATCCATGAAGACCTCAAGGGTGTCCTTAACCATGTCTGAGAAGACAGATATCATGCATCGCTGGAAAGTGGCTGGGGAATTATACAACCCAAAAGGTATCCACCTGAATGCGAATGTCCCATATGTACAAGTGAAGGTGGTCTTCTTCCTGATCCTCAGGCGCTATCGATATCTGATTGTACGCCGAATACCCGTCCAGGAAATAGTACCATCCTCTGCCTGCCAATCGATCTAACATTTGGTCCATGAAGGGCATGGGAAAATGATCCTTTAAGGTCCATTTGTTTAATTTCTGGTAGTCCATGCAAACTTGCCAGCCAGTTATAGGACGTGATGGGACCAACTCATTCTTGTCATTGGCGATGACTGTCATACCCCTTTTCTTGGGTACACACTGTACTGGGCTGACACACTGGCTGTTAAAGATCAGGTATATGACCCCAGCATCTAACCACTTTATGATCTCCTTTTTCACAACCTCTTGAATGGGCGGGTTAAGTCTGCGCTAATGATCGTTGCTAGGCACACAGTTGTCTTCTAACTTAATATTGTGAGTGCATATGCCTGGAAGAATCCCCACAATATCGGCAATGGACCAGCCAATTTCCTTTTTGAACTTTTATAGTACCCCTAGCAATGCCCTCATCTGATCTTTTTGTAAATCTGCAGCCACAATCACAGGTAAAGTGTTATTATCACCAAGAAAAGCATACCTCAAGTGTTGCGGCAGTTCCTTGAGCTCCACAGTTGGAGACTACTCAACAGATGGCTTAGCAGGTGGGGATGGTCTGTTCTGTAAATCTAAGTCCAACTTTCTTGGCACATAAGGTCTGGTTCCCCGCCTTGCAATGCTTGCACTGTACCCTTCTAATCAGTCATACCATCATCTGGAAAGTTCATCATTACAGCTGCCAACTCATCGATACCCATTTCTTCCTCAACTGGGACCTCAAAATAGTAAGTCTCATCTACATCAATGACTGACATCACCGCCATCTCTCTGGGCCATTTCATAGATGCACATACATTAAACTCGACCTCCTCAGAGTTTAATCTGAAGGTTAGCTCAGCGTGTTCCACATCTACCAATACCCTGCTAGTAGCTAGAAATAGTCTCCCAAGGATGATAAGAACCTCAAAATCAACCTGGTAGTCCAAAATAACAAAATCTATAGGAAATATAAACCTGCCTACCTTGACCAACACATCGCATAAAATTCACATAGGTCGCTTAACCGACCTGTCTTCTATGAGTAGCCACATAGTCATAGGTGTGGGGGCTCCTAAGCCCAGCTGCCTGTAAACTACTAGCGGTATCAGATTTATGCTGGCACCCAAGTCACAGAATGCTCGTGCAAAATCAAAAGCCTCGATTGTGCATGGGATAGTGAAAGCTCCAAGATCCTCCTTTTCCTCAACTAGCGATCTCATAGCAATTGCACTACAATGGTGGAGGTTCCTTACCGACTCAGCTATGATCATCCGCTTCTTAGTCACTAAGTCCTTCAAGAACTTAGCATAACCTGGCATCTGCTCTAGTGCCTCCACCAAGGGTATGTTTACGAACAACTCCATCAACATCTCCAAAAATTTCTAGAACTTGCCATTTTTTGCCTTCTGCTTCAACTTCTGCGGGAATGGTGGTGGAAGCTTAGGAACAACTGGCAAAGGCGTTGGCTCTGGCTTGTCAGACCCCCTTTGGTCCTTAACGATCTCAGCATCATTAGGTGTCACGGCTGCTTCTTCAACTACCTCTTCAGTATGTGTCGCACTGGAGTCAGCCACTTTGCTACCCACCTAAACTGTACTGTCACCTCTGGCTGGAGCCGAATCAGGGAGTACCTTACCACTTCTTGTGGTCACGTCCATAGGATGGTATCACTAGGAAGAGCCCCAACCTTTCTCTGATTCAGTGAAGCTGACAACTGACCCATCTTCTGCTCTAGTTGCTTAATAGAAGTGGAGTAAGAATCCACTAACTGGCGAATATTAGACATGCCTCCCCACATGTCCCTCACTCTGCACTCTGTAGCTTTAACTTTGTCGAGCACCTTGGCCATCATTTCTTCCAACTTAGATGGGTCACCCCCATTATTCTGGCATTCTCTGTTCATAGGGGGTACATATGCTGTCGGCCGATCATTTCTAAAGTTATCCTTGTTCTGCCAATTGCCAGTATCTTTCATCCCAGGCTGATCATAGTAGTTTTCGCGTCCATAATTCCGACCTTGATTTCCAGAGTTGAATATCTGAAAGCCCCCCTGACTGTTCAATAACTTAGCCTCTTTATCATACTCGAACCCTGCATCATTATACGTGGGTGCCATATCCACTGCTTTCACTTTCTCTAGAACTTCACCCAACAACTTATTTTTCATCAAATCAATCTGGGTTTGTATGTGAGCCATGTCCTGGTCTCGTTCCTCTTCTTTCTTTCGTTGTTTTGCAATCATCCCAATGAGAAACCCTGAGCAATCGCCATCTCTGGTATACTAGGCCCTACTGTTCTTAGCTGCTTAATCCAAGATGACTATAATATCAGGAAAAATCCTGGCCATATACAAACCCCCACAAGCAGCATCAACAATTGGCTTAGTGACAAAATTGCATGACATGTAGAAAACCTCCTTCAAGTGCTCATCTGTGAAGTTATGGTTTGGGTATTATTTAATCTTCTGTCTGAATCGCTCCCAAGTCTCATGTAACACCTCAGTTGGTAACTGCCTGTGCGACCCAATCTCATTCTTCAATTTCAATTTTGCAGATGCAGGGAAGAATTGCTCTAAGAATGTTTCCTTCAATTCACCCCATGTGCGAATAGAGTCATATGGGAGTTCATTTAGCCACTTTTTTGCCTTCCCAGACAGAGACTATGGGAAAAATCTCAACCGGATAACCTGTTGATTAACCCCAGAATTTCGGATGACTGACAGGTGGAGACAAAATTCATAAGGTGTTAGTTGGCGTCCTCATGTGGCTGCTCTGTGAACAAATCCTACAACGAGAGCATCTGTAGCATCGTGCTCGTGATGGTGAACTTCACGCCAGGGGGCAGTGGTGGCAAGACTATTACACCAATAGCCCCGTCGCCGTCCTTATCATCATATATTTCACGGGGCTGTTGTGGGGTAGGCAGCTGTAGTGGGGCAGGTAGTCTAATTCCTGCTTGGTGTTAAGGAGGAACCACAGGTTGTACTCCATCCCCATCAAGATCATGCATACCCATCCCATTGTTGTCCATATTCTCCATATTTAGGGCTAACTCACATCGCCTCTAAGTTTCTTGCTCCTATGTATTCATCCTTCGAATTAGTGGTTCGCTCTTAATGCGGGTGGTGGGCATGAACTAACTCCTGTAGTACCAACAAACAAAAACAAAAAAATAAAATCAGGAAATAGAATTATACTGAAATTAGCACTAATAGACAATATCTTTGCCGTATTTCTCGACAACGGCGCCAAAATTTGATACGCCCAAATTCACACCTCAAATGAAGTGTAAAGTAGTAGTTGACCAAATATAGAACTAACGCAACAAGAGTTGGGGTCGATCCCACAGGGAATGCGTAAAAATAAAGCTACCAACACTTAGTTCCAAGTGTAATAACTATTTTCGAAATAAAAATAGATTATATAAATGGGGGCTTTGTAGTAATATAAAGACTAGTTATCAAGATTATTCTACTAATTAACTATCTAAAATGACTACTGGAGTTCAACAATTTATTGCTAGACTAGGTTTCCGGTCCCCATGATACCAATTCTGATATTCAAACTCAAGGCTTCTACGATTGCAATCACATACACAGAGTAAGCAAATAGTTACCACCTAATTCACCTTCCAGTCCCTCTTAGGTGCATGTCGTTCATCACCTTCAAGTGTCAGAGCGTTTATCCTTTTTACCCGTTGCTTCATACCCCAAGCGAACCTTCCGGTCTCGAGCACTTAGACTAGGTTAACAACCTCAAATTCTATCATAGGATTCTTTTCTTAATCATTACATCCCTCACGGGCATATAATGAATACAGACTTACCCTAATGCATCGACTCATCAGGGTTTAGATTAAATCAAAGACTTCCTATGATGTATATGATGATCACTCTCGAAGTTTTCCCTAAATTTGCCTATCTTACTTGGTTATCATGCTCCCCACAACCCTAGTTATGGGTTTAGCATAGCATGATTGAAGAAATCGAATTATAAGAAGATGAAAAGATCATACTCAGCATGTACAATTGAATAAGCAGTGAAATTATGGATCACAATCATAAACAAGTGGATGCAAAAACCACAAATTCAATAAAAATAGCTCAAGAATGTTGTTCTCGCTTGTAATTCGGTCTCTAATAATTTCTGATAATAAAAATGACCTAAATTTACATATATATATTAGCTAAAACCTAATCCGAAATAAAATAGGAAATCCAGGTTTCAGCATGGTCGACGACAACTACACGGACCGTGAGCCACTTCATAATTCGTGAGACTATACTTAGCAACAATTTTTGCGTAGGTCCATCTGAAGTTTCTACCTCTCACAACGGTTAGGAAGACGGTCCATGCAACGCCACACGGCTCGTGAAGGGTCCCGTGTGGCTTTCCTTGGCAATAATTTCCATTGCAATCTCGACTGAGGTCTCTGCCTCCTTTCACGGCCGGGCATACGGACCGTGAAAGTCCACATGACCAGTGATGGGTCCCGTGTGGTTTCATTTAGCATAATTTCTGGTGCGATTTCAACTCGACTTTATGCCTATCTTTATGGCTGGGCCATATGGTTTGTGAGCCTCCACACGGCCCGTGATGGGTCCTGTATGGTGTCACTTGGCAATAATTTTTGAAGCCAAGTCTATTGGAACCTACTACCTCTTCTCACGGTCAGCTCCACGGTCTGTGAAGTAGTGCATGAGCCATGAGGCTTTCCGTGAGGCATCACTTGGCTCTTTTCAATTTGCTTTCACCTGTAGTGCTCACTACCATCATGCACGGCAGCTGTCACGACCCGTGTAAGATCACACGGTCCATGAGGGTGCCCGTGTGAACCTGGGCATTGACATTTCTTCATTTTCTACTTCTTTTTTGTCTGAATCCATGCCTCAACCTTATTTCCTGAAAATAACACTAAATGAAATATTAAACACAAATTTTCTTGAGAACTCGTGACAATTCAAGTTAAAAGCGTTATCGGAGTCGCGTTTTCACGACTCATCAACATTCCACATTGGATCTTTCACAGGATACATCCATGGCTTGAGGTTCAGACTTTGTATCCCTTTCTTTATTCTTCTCATACATTCATATTTGAGGTACAAGCTCTATACATTCTACTATTAGCACTGCATGTGATGGGGACATATCCGTGATTCAAGGTTCAGGATCTATGCTCCCTTCTTCTTTAGCATTTGGCATGATCAGTATATTACTTCATGGGGCTGCATCCGCAGCTCAAAGTATGGGTTCTGTGACATGTACTTCATGAGGTCACATCCACATTCTAGGTCTAGGATTTGTGTTTCCCTCTTGCCTTCATAGTTGGATTACTAGTTTAGACACATTTGATTATTTGGGATCGATTTATATATACTTGGTGCACGGGTGTACCCATTGGGCTTAGG
Organism: Solanum aculeatissimum; assembly: GCA_038996855.1. Classification (NCBI taxonomy): domain Eukaryota; kingdom Viridiplantae; phylum Streptophyta; class Magnoliopsida; order Solanales; family Solanaceae; genus Solanum; species Solanum aculeatissimum. Next base: position 13,821 of record JBCEWC010001638.1, on the reverse strand, counting down.
AGGGTCAGGAGAGCGTATAAGGTTAGGTTAGATAGTATCTTACACTTGCATACCTCCCTATCGTATATCATTCTATTTAGCACTTTTAGGTTTTGCTCTGTATTGTTGTTGAAGCATTTCAGTTAGATGGTTCTATCAGAGTTGTGATTGTGTGCATATGATTGGGTTGCAAGCTCAATTCAGATTTGACACCCTAAACCTTATACCTAATTTTTACCCTGTTATTATACGTGGGTGCACCTTCTAGGCTAAAGGGCACAGTTGATGTACAAATATAGATAGTAGGGCCTTACACCCACGTATATCACTATACTACATTGAGTTACTAAAGTGGTTGTAGATATACTTATCTGGTGCTGGTGATCTGATATTATGGAGTTATATTCTATCTTATCCTTTCTTTATTTATAGTTATTACTCAGTCGACCTATGATGCCTACTAGGTACCATATCTCTGGTACTCATCCCTATATTTCTGTATCTATTTCGTGGTACTGGTTCTAGCACAAGCTAGTAAAGGTGATTCTTCTTGTGATAGCTATATTCGGAGACTATTAGTGAGTATTGGAAGTCTGTGGATCCTTCTAATCTCCTTCTATATTTGTGGTTATCTTTTGTGACTCGAGACTTGTACTGTGTATTATTTTGGTACTGTATATGTATATAGAGCAATATTATGGTCAATGTGTTGTATCTTATCTATAGTAGTCCTGTGCAGGTGACTTTCAGGTCCTGGGAAGGAATGTTTTATTTTTGTTATATTGATACATGCCCAGTACTAGTTTGTGCTTATGCTAGCTTTGGCTAAGTTGCTCTGTGATTTCTGTTACTAACTGTTTTGGGATAGGGTTAGGCTTGCCTATCGAGGGAAAGGTAGGTGCCATCATGACCTGTAAAGTTGGATCATAACAAGTTGGTATTAGAGCTCTAGGTTCAATGGTGTCACCAGTACAGAGCTACCATTCAGTAGAGTACTGAGGATGGGTGCGAAGACGTCTATGACTTATCTTTAGGAGGCTATGGGATGTACTAGGAATCTTCTTTTGATTGTATTACTTTGTTCAGTCATGTTGTTCGTCCTCTAAAATCTCATTTGGCTCACTCTTTTATGTTATGGCTCATATAGGTCAACCTTATGGCAGAGACGAGGATGCAGCACCAACTTCGGACTAAGACCTTTTCCTAGGGCACGTTGAGGAGTGTCCTAAGGTCACTATTCCCCTGTAGTCAGAGGGGCCCATAACGATACAACCCCTATCCATACTTTTTATGACTCTAACACTTCATGCAACACTTGGTCAATTATTTGCAACCCTAGAGAGGTGCAGAGCTAGCTCCAAATAGAGATATAGCCTTGAAGCCAGCTTCAGAGCCACCAAAACAGCTTGTACAGCCTCCAGCTCCCACTCCAACTGAGCATGTAACATCTTTCGCTCAGCCACGTGTAGCATAGTTCATCAGACCTTATGAGGATCAGTAAGTGCTTGATTATTTCCTTGGATTAGGACCCTCAAGATTTTCTATAGTGATAGGGGAGGATGCCCACGGGTCCCTGTCGACTTGTCAGGAGAGGTTCTAGACTTTAAAATTGTTGGAGACCAGAGGTGTAGATTTTACCGCTTATTAGTTATAAAGGGTTGCTAGATAGTGGTGAAATGTGTATTTGGGTACTAGACTAACATGGTCCCCACTGGTCTCATCGACCGAGTTTGTTGATGCCTTTTTGGCTAGATTTGTTCTCTAGAGTCTCAAAGGTAGGCTCCGTGACCATTTTTCTATGCTTGAGCAGGGATCATCGATTTTATTCGAGTATAAGGTCAGATTTCATGAGCTCTCCAAGTATGCTACTATTATTTTTCCCATCGAGGAGGAGTAGATCTGATATTTTATCAAAGAACTGAGAGAGTAATTAAGGATTGGGACCTAGTCATTGGTCTAGAGATTACCCTCGGTGGGGGATGGTTTGGTTAGGGGTCGAGGCATCAGATGATGCCTATATAGGTATGACTACTTCATGTTGATATCCAGCATTAACTTATTTGATCCCGGGTCTATATGTTTGTATGTATCTGTTTATCTTGCTCTCCTTCTAAGGGTGAGCCTTGAGCTTTTAACAGACTCATTATATATTTCAGCCCCCGTGGGAGTCTTTTTCTTTATGTAGTAGTAGATCATTGTGTTATTGGGATTATATTTTCTTTTAGTAATTGTGTTGAGCCTTCTACTTTGATTGGTTTTTCACATACCTTTTTATTGCGTTTATTGTAGATATTTAATCTTTGTCACTATTATTGTTAGTTGAAGTAAGGTTGTTGTCGAGAGTAGATGTAATGATATAGGTGTTTTCATTATGTACTTGGTCAATATTGTGATTTGGGGACTCTTAATGGGCAAGAACGTCGAATCTTTGGAATTGTGATAAGCACTACGGATAGTAAGGTTTCATGATTCTTCCGATGGTGTTGCACTAATTGGTTAATGATCTTAGAGTAATTATGGATCCTCAAAGCTTTAGTTATTTCGGTTGTCCTTGACTTTTACGGATGAAAGTTTTATAGTAGTGGATGTTGTAATGACTTTCGGGTCATTTTTACTTTTCAGACTATTTTGTATCTGCTAGAGGTTGCTTGTAGTGACCCCGAGTCATTTGTGACTCGCTGGCACTGGCACTTCGGTTGTCTGGTCTCTCGTTTGAAAGGTGTGCAGTTTTACATAATATAGGCCGGTTTAAAATTGAAAATACGTTTAGTCGTAACTCAGGGTAAATGGCCTCAAAATAGAATTCTTACATTTTCATCACCTCCAAAATGACCAAATTAGGCTAAAAGCATGTTCGCTGTTAGTTTATGTCGAGATTTACAATTTAGCCTAAGGAATAGGTTAATAGTTGACTTTAGTCAACATCTTTGGTAACCGTGCTGAATGGAAAATTTGATAACGCGGTTAGCTCTAAAACATCGAGTTTCTCCTAGAACGACCTTTCATTTGATTTTCGAGGCTTTCAGATGTATTTCGTCCCCCTCAATAGATTTCAATATTGGAAAGTGGAACCCACACCTAATTGTAATAATCTCTGATGGAAATTTTGACTATACCATTGAGTCTGAAATACCATTTCCAATCAAATTTCATATATGATTTGTATTTTTCCAACTGCGATGAGGTCAGAGCATTAAATTTAAGTTTGAGATGTTGTTGAAAAGTTAAAACGATAGGTGGTGTGGTTAAATAGGAAGCCTCCATGTGGTAGGCACTGAAAATTAGAAAAAAAGAGATATATTCCAGAATTTATCGAAGAACAGAGCAAAACTTTCGTCAGTTGATTTTCTCTCATTTTTATCTGATTTGGGTAATGCAAAAAGCTCACTTGTGTATTTTTTCGAGGAGAACATTGTGGAAACATAAAAAATTGCTTTTAGAACATCGTTTGAGGTAAATTCAACATTTTTGCTATTGTATATAAAATATTGTTAAATTTAAAAAAAAATTAACTTATCATCTATCACAAATTTTCAATTCAACTCACGGTATGAAAAAATATATTAAAGAGTGTAACTTCATTTTTCTTTAATACATTAAATTCCTCTTTTTATTTAAAAAGAAATTGTTCAATCAAAAAAATGAAAAGAATATATAGATAGACAATGTAACACTTCCCAAGTGATTCAGAATGCCCTTATGATAGATTTCTTGAATATCATATTTTTCGTACATTTTTCAATAAATCTGAGTTCGTATTTTTTTTAAGAGGCAAAATTGTGTGAGTAAGGTCTCCCTCAATTTTTAGGTCAACTGTATCGAAAAATAATTTTTCGCTTGATTTTGCACTAACCAATAAAGTAGGCGACCTCTCTGCATCGTGAAGAGGGTTTATGATAGTACAAAAGTGACCTAAACCCATTTCTAGATCAAAATAGGGAAAAATTGAACTTCGTGCAAAAATGACCTGTCCTAGAACATCTCCACATCATGCCTTTGTTCCCTCCAAGAATAAAATTTTCTGAAAATTTCTAAATTCTAGTAAGGGCAATTGGGATGTATCCCAACACCTATATAGACGGGAATCCTCAAATATTCAGCCATTTTTAGCCCTAATCCTCTCATAAACTCTCCTGAATTCCTCCTAAATCCTCCCTAAAATCCCTCATCCAATTCTTAGTGTTTCAAGTTCCTCCATCGAAGGTCAAGTCTCAAGTTGTTTTCCCAAGTCTCCTCAAGTATTCTTTATCAATTTTAAGGCCTCAAGGTATGTGAGTTTTTCATCCATGGGTTTTTCCACCCATGGAGCCCAAAATCTTCTTTTCAATAAATATCTTGATTTCAAGGTTTATTCCCTTATAGATACTTTCTATTATTACTTCAATACATGATTTATGTTGAAGCTATTATTTATTGATTTGAATGCGCATGAAAACTTATCAAAGACTTACATTATGATTTATTTTATGATATTAAAGTTATGTATGTTATAATGCCATGAAAGGCTATGAAAAGTTATGGATTTTGAGATAGATTTCATGATACCTAGATTAGGGGTTTTACTATGATGATGGTGGATTGTTTGAATGGTTTTTAAATAATCATGTTTTACTTCATTCATGTTCCATACACTTGAATTTCATGATTTTAAGCTCATATGCATAAACCCACCATGTTTTGACTAAGTTTACATGATAAAGCTTCTTATGTTGATGAAATGTTTATTTCAAGATATGCAAGATAAGTATGTTATGATGATTTATAGGCTTCCAAGTATGTTATGAACTCATGAAAAGTTCTATGAATGTCAAGCAATATTATGAGCCCTATTATGCTATGTTACACCCTCTTGTGAAAGGAAAATGCTCACTTGAAGGGGTTAAGATTGTGAATGAGTTGCTCTTACTATGTTAATATATTTTACAAGTTATTCAAGTCATAATTATACTTATGCTTATGATATGTATTCTGTGAGACTAGGCTTAGCATCGAATGGGATAGAGAGGTGTACTGTCCCCAAGGGTCCTTATATAAAGCTTTACTTCCCATAACTATGTCCTACCGTAGGTTTTAATTATTTTTCTTAAATGAGCTTGTACTAGTAGATCCAACTAGGTCAAATTACCCACAATGTGGGGTATGGTTTACCTTGGCAAGTAGACCTCTCCTTTCTTGGTGTGGAGGCAACATCAGAATTCCATGTAGTAGCTCACATGGTCTTAATGTCGGTTAAGGTCTCCTCCCACATATGTATTCCATGTTACAAGATTTTGATTTCCTTCCATGCATGTATTTTTACTAAGGCATAGATCATTCACGTCATCTAGAGCTTATTATCTTTGTATATGATTATGCATCTTGATTATTATGGCTTATGATCTCTTGTTGCATTGCATCCCGCATACTTAGTACATTTCATGTACGAACGCATACTTTTGCCTATATGATCTAACATTGTAGGGATCGGAGCTCCTATTCATCCACCTCCATATGGCTAGTTGGTTTTCTTGAAGGCTTGTTTGTGGTGAGTCCTCCATTTCGAAGACAACATCCATTTTTGATCTTTCTTATATTAAGACTTTATTACTTTTGTTATCTACTTTTGAGGGTGAGACCAGGACATGTATTGGCTCCCATTCTACTCATGCTTAGAGGTATTGTTGGATGATGTGTTATGTATGACTCAAATGATGTTTATATTTTTATGGAGATTCCCTTTAGTCCCTACCCGTTGTATGTTGTTACTTAATGTTGATGGCAAGTGGTGTCCTTCCAAAGCCCCTATTCCCCATAGAGTGTGTTCCATGATCCTTTTCCTTAATTTATTTGTTATGGTTGAATGATGGTGATTCCTTATCCCTTTTCCCATAGCTTGCGTCCTAAGTCCCGAATCCCCTAGTTTAATAAAATGATACTTGAACTATGATGCTTACGTATGCTATGAGGCTTGTTTGGGTACCCTTGGGTTCTTATTCGTCATGTCGCACCTAGTCCCTAGGCTTTGGTCTTGACAGACAACATATTTTAAATTTTTCAAAGATAAGATATTTTAATTTTTTCAAATTATTCAAGTGTATTAAGAGGAAAAAATTGAGATGAAATCTTCTCATAAAGGGTAAAAAGAGAAACATTAAATAATAAAGGTATTTTAATGTTAATTATTATATTTTAATAATATTATGTTATTATGTGTAATTTTACTAGTTAACATAAGACACACGTGCAATGTACGTACATTAGACTAGTATACACACACACACACATATATATAAAGATAAAGGGAAATAACACAAGCAGCAATCCAGACCTCCTTCAAACACTCCTGAGGGTGAGAAGAGGCGTCTATATATATAAACATAAAGAAAAATGACACAAGCAATTATGCAGTCCTCCTTCAAACATTCTTGAGGCTGAGAAGAAGTATCGAAAGAAAGCTCAGAAAGCTACCCTGTGAGAAGCCAGCGAGAAGGAGGAACGGGAGAGACAGATTCTTGAGGCAGTACGTTTTGGAGCTTCAAGGAGTGATGCTGCCCCCGGGCCTACATATGCGGGGGAGGATCCTTTGGGAGAGCCCACTTCAAGGACACAACATGACGCCTGGTGTGTCCTAGGTATGTTCTCTCCCTATGTTTTCCTATTATTTTGCTTTGGTGAATTGAGGACATTACACTCTTTTTAGTTGGGTGTGGGGCATGTTAGTACTTCGGAGTTTTTCTTGCCATGTTTTTTTCTCTCAGTGTACTATCTAGTAGCACTAACATGTTTAGAATATTTTTGTACATACAAATGTCGATAGGAGTTGTAGAATACTGTGAATGTGTAAAAATGGTCCTTGTTAAAATAAACTGTGAATGATTTTGTTGTTGCATCTAAACTATGATAACTGATTTTCTAGGGTATGTATATCATTGTAAATAATGCTCTATTAATCATATGTTGGTTATGACTAGTTGATTGAAACTGAATAGTGTAAGAACAGTGGCATGTGTGTATGAGCCGAATTGCCTAGTCGATTGATGCACTTGTAGTATAGAACTTGCCCGATTAATCTCATTTAATCGATTGATGCACGTATAGGATAGAACTTGTCTGGTTAGTTCATTGAAGCAATTGGATAGTTAGATTAGGACCAGATCATAGGTCATTGTTCATACACAGTCACTTAGCCCAAATTTGGCCAACCAAATTGAATTGTAGTACCCTTTGAACCAAATATTTAAGCCAGAATAGACTTTTTCTTTGACATCACGCTATCTACCTTCCCTTTCTATTTGTGAATCTTTCTCTTGGCCTTGGTCCCTCCTAGGAAAATATGTACCTCAACTCAAGCAAAAAACCTAAGTTGAGGGTGGCTACCATTGAGAGAAGCAATCTGTGAATCTTTATCTTATCTCTAGTCTTTTCAAAGACATTGTGCATACCTAATTAGGCCAAAAGCTTAAGTTGAGGGTGACTACTATAGCGGAACACAAAAAATTTAAGGTGTAAAAAGATCTAAGTGATGAGGATAAAAATGAAAAACTTGGGGTGTGGCCGTGAGTAAAACAAAAGAGTAAAAATAAAAAAGAATGAATGAAAATAGAAACCACTCCTAAGAGCAAAGAAAGTGGGAGAATTAGGAAAACAAGAATTTGGGAAGCTAAAAACAAATAGCTAAGCCAAAGTAGTGTCTTAGAGGGGAAAAACAGTCACTTTGATCCTAAATGTACTCCACCTAAGCCCGAGCCTATGTTACAAGTCGTAAAAGTCCTAATGTGATCCTAAAAAGGCTATTCAAGAGTTGAGGTGTTAAAAATAAGGGTAAGCTTATACTTTGTTGTAGTGCATTGGTTGAACTTCTTTTTAAGGATGTTAGTGGTTTTGTTTCATTCTCTATTCTTATTGATATACATCGTGTGAGAGACTTCTTTGGGGTAAAGGCACTGAGTATGTTATTTAGTTGATATTAATTAGTCTAAGATTGTTTGCATTTGTTTGGTTGACTCTGAGTAATACAATGTTATCACTTAATCCTTGTGAGTTAGTTTGAATAGGGGTGCATTGCATAAGTGAAGTCGGGCATGTGTTTAATGTTGTTGGGCTACTATATATTCACTAATGGATGCTTGTATGTGCGCGTCATTCATTTTTGTTATGTGTCATTGCTTGAGAACAACTAATAGTTCTAAGTTGAAAGTGTTGATATCTCATGAATTTATGACACTTTCGGTACCTAAAACAACGAATAATTGTGAATTCCAAGCATATTTTGTGTTTATGATGTGCATTTTGTGTTCCTGCATAGAAAAATAAGTGAAAGCTTAGATTTATGGATGGTTTGAAGAAGTTGAGTGTTACTTGTCCTCAAGCGACGAACTCAATCTACATAAGCAATACAATAACACAAAGACTTCAATCTAATAACATACATCATCTCATAATCACTCTCAGATACCCAGTCAAACTTATCAGTACAAATCAGATAGTTATCCAACAAACTCATACAGATCAAAGATACAAAGTGCAATTATGACAGATAAGGCAATGTTCACAATTAACAATCACTGAGATAAGATATAATCAACAATGTAATTCAAGTGCCCTTACAAAAAGAAGTCTCATATCTCACTCAGACTGATATGTTTAAATTTAATACTTGGGACTGACAAAAACACTCGCTCTCACAAGAGATATTCAAACACTATGCACAATACCATAGGTTTGCCCCTATGTTCATGGCTATAACCTTTGACTACTTGGACTAGGAACGCTATAGGACTTTCTTAGCTGATAATGTAGGCTCAGAGGGCTTCAGTATGATATGTTGGAACATAGTGACTAATGACCCTCCTTGACATTGCGTTATTTTACACTTTAGCCCTACCAACACTGATATTTTTGACTCGTTCTTCCCTTTTTTATTTCAAACACTTTTGGGTGCCTTATGCTACTTCTTAGCTCATTGCCTTTTAGTTTTCGCAATTTTTTCTCTTTTCAGCTCAACTTTTGGCATCTATTGATTTTTCTCGCACCTACTCCAATCTTACCCTTTGTTCATTGTATTCCTACGCTTCCCTTCCCGTTTGGTGTGATTCCTTTGTAACAGTCACCCTCAACTTAGGCTTTTGGTCTGAGTTGAGGTACACAATATCCAACCATTGAACCAGGGCCACTTTTGGTAGTCACCCTCAACTTAGGATTTTAGCCAGAGTCGAGGTACATAATATTGAAAGAAGGACCAAGGCCAAATTCAAGATTTCGTAGACAAAAAGATTTGGTTACTCAGGGTTTTACAAAGAAAAGGTATGTATAAAGCTCAAATATTAGGAACAAGAGGTACAAAATGCATTTGGTTGGTCAATTTAGGCTAAGTGGACTGATATGAACAACAGTCTAAGATTATTTCCTAACCTACAATCTCAGTTAGAGTAACAGGGCAAGTTCTAGATTGAAACACAGTATAAGAATCATGCAATAAAGTTCACACATACTTGGCACTGAATACACTGTTAACATGAACTCTCAGATCGTGCTTTTTATCACAATTAAGTCTAACTTGTCAGAATAAACACTATTAATATCATTAAATTTCACATGGTTGTTAGCAAAACTACCTTAACAACACATCAACAAAAACTAAGGGGTATCAGTTTTCAACAAAACTAACATATGCCATAAATATCAATACAATATATTACTAATACTACTTACACATCCTAAACATGCCGATTTAAAAGAAAATAAATGTCCTTAGGGAAATAACACAAGCAAGAAAACCCCGCGAACTAAAAAATTGGGATAGTATAGTCCTTGGTTATTCAGACTTCGCCGAAGCCTATAACTACCCATATCCCATCAAAACTATTTGTATTGTCCTCAAAGCAACAAAATATAACAAAAGAAAGCATAGGGGTCAAAAAGAACATACCTGGACGTCTAAGCGCCAGTGTGCAGAGTGTATCACCACCCTCAGTGTCGGCAACATGTCTAGAGGGTCCAGCACCCCGCACCATCTTAAGCTCGCATGCCTGCCAATCTCTCATCAATAATAGAGGCTCATTTGTTGGCCTCAAACTGCTCCATTTCCATCCTCTCTGCCTCTCGTCTCACAATATCAGGATCATTACTCAAGATGAGACCTCTTCCTAAAGGCACGGATTGGTGGCTGCTCATCAGCAAACAAATTAACCACCTCCTCAATAGTAGTATCGAGCATAAGAATCACAAGAGGTGCTGAAGCTGCAACTCTCATATCTGTGTGGAGCTGTTAGATCTCCACTCGTATGGTAGTCAAATTTGAAGGTTGGGCTGGTCTGAGGCTCTACTCCTCTCACCTCTCGAATACGTTTACCCATTTATGGAATAGTGCAAGTCTCTCCTCAATAATGGTCGCGCAGTGTGTCTGTGTGTGCTTGTCAGCCTATGAAATAGCCTTGCTAACCCAAGGACATATCTACCATAGCAATTGAGTCAATTGTGACTCAATACAAACTTGATATTGTACCAAAGCCAATAAAGACTCCACATACATATAAACCATGTATGTGGATGGAGGACGTGTAGGCACAACCTCTAGTATAGTAGTAGAAGTAGTGGTGGGCCTCATCTCCCCATCAGTATCTGTCTATGGGGGCCCCTCTATCTTTAGAGCAGATGCAGTAAATGATGTAGGCTTAGACTGTGGTGTTGTGGTTCTCTTATAGTCAGACCGATGGGTGCGGTGCTCGCCATAGGGCCACAAGATTCTTATCAGCCTTGGTTATGTTGGCGTCTAGGGTCCTTTGAACCTTAATCATCGAGTCTACATTATGTAAAATCTTCACCCCATTCGCTATACATAAATGGTAGATCAAACATGGGAAGGGGATGGATGTGGACCTTTTCAGGGCCCTCTCATTTATCTCCTCTGCTATCAACTGGCCCTAATTGGTATCATAGCCATAATAATGTTGACCACCAAAATTATGCGGTCCAACGTCAAAGTATTATCTATTTGAGTAGGTTGGATCCGCATACACACTGTAACCCACTAAAACTTACAAGTGAAGCTAAGTGAAGCTAAGTGAAGCCTTCACGATCGCAACCAAAGTGGAAATCCAGTCAGGGTCTTGGCCTTACTTAACAATATGGTCTGCAATCCAATGCATCAAAACGGCCTTGAGAGTTGTATCTCTCATCAAACCTCGATCCCTCGTCTGCCTCCAACCTGTAATCATACTCAACTATAGAAATGGAGGCCTAATACTCTACACCGAACAAAAATCTCCTGATGGTGGCCTTAGATAGATTAATAAGGACTCCACACACCATCATTTGAGTAAGTTGGCTCTGAGTTGGGTACTTCTCCTTCTTCAGGGTACCTTTCATAATGGTCGCAACATATAATATGTAGAACTTGCATACAAGCATTGAGGAGTACTTCACTGACGGGGCTGCTAACCAGTCCAAATGATATCGAGTCATGGTATCCCAGATCTTGGGGGGACCATAAAGCCCAGATGTGATGATTTTTTTCTCCTCGAATATAATACAGGCTTGTCGACCCCACTCATTTTACTAGATGTTCTCCCTGTATATGTCTTACATGCTCCGAACACACCATCATCTCGTCAATCCAACTAGAGAAATTATTGGTGCAGGGATGGATTGTGCAGACTCAGAACTTGATTCCTCACTTGAACCAGAGTTATATCTGTCTTAGAACCTGATTTAGACCATTTTTAGGAGTCTATCATCTGTATGGAGATGTTCTGCTGAGAACCTTTCTCCTCAGATAGGCGAGGTCGAGCAACTATGACCAGTATATAGGTCAAAATTGTCTATCTAGTTGCTGCCCTCATATGTCATCGCTTGATGCTCTTATCTGGTTAGACAAAAAGCTCCTCCACAGAGCCACTAACCTTTGACTCGGTGGGCTTATCATGGAGTTAGTCTTCAAAGCCCTATATCATCTCATTTAGGATGAGGAGCCATAATACCTGGAAGAACAAAAATGAGAGCACACATTAGTCCTATGAATACAGGGAAGAAAAAAAGTTACAAAAATAAGTCACAAAAGGACCTACGGAGGCTCATTTATAGGTCGCAAGGTAAGTTACAGGCCATAGAAAGCCTTCGTAGGAAATAGGGTACAGTAACCTAAGTCAATGGAAATGCACCTACGAGCCCATTTATGGCTTGTTAATAGACTATGAGCCGTAGACTAAGTTGTAGGTGCACTGCCAGGATTCAATCCAAACAGGTAAGGAACCTACGAAGCAAAGTTATGAGTTGTTGGATGAATTATGACCCATAAATGGTTTCATCTGGTAATATCCCAAAAAGACCAAGTTGTTGATCTCAACCTACGAGGGGAAACTACGGTCTATGGACTAATCCACAGGTTCTATGAGACCTTCGTGTTATTGAAAAATAACAACCTAAGTGTTACTAAGGTCACCATTGGATCCCATTATCTCAATGTGCAATCAAAATTTTGGCCAAGTCCCAGTCAAGCTAATTTTAATGAATTTTTTAAGCAAGATGACTGGGTCACAACCACAGGGTATATAAATCTAAACAAAATCAAAACAATCACATTCAAACCAAGCCAAACATATTTAACATACATTTCATACACTCAAATCATCCCATAACATAAATACGCACAAATTTTCACTGATTCATCCAATCAACCTAACATATGTGATTCAATGTCCTACCCCTTAACTATTAATTCAACATCCAAAAATCATGTCAACTACCATATGACCAATAATTTATCATGTTATCATTTAATTCATGCAATCATATAGTCAATCTCAATAAGGTAATTTAGTATAACATATACCACAAGTGATTTCATAGTGTTAAACAACAAAATAGACTTATTTCATGGCCAATTTAATACATCCCATCATCCCACTGTTCAACTCGTGCTTTACTTTATCTAAATAAGTATTACTCATTTGGAAAGATATTACATGATTTCAACCAATGAAAATCACATTCATATACATGGATTACGATTAATTCAAACAATTGAACAGTGACAAACACATGTTATGCCTCATTCACAGGTGATATTAAGTATTATGACAATAAAATCATGATTCCAACCTCAATGATATCTCAAATCATTAACCCAAATTATCCGACAAGAATAAAATTTCAAGGGTAGTACATATCAAAATATTGAGCAAGTGATCGAGAATGTAACAATCCAAAAAATTTAAAATTTTATAATGGTTGGTCAAGGTTAGTGATAAACTGGTCATGGTTGAATTTTGGTAGCCATGGGTTGTATTTAAGTGGCCGAATTCAAAACGGATCGTTTGGTGAAGTTGTGAGGCCGGTTAGACAGTGAACTTTGAAAGATCATAACTTTTGGTAAGGGTTGAACTATGTGGGATGTTATATATCAAATTGAATATCATTGCGTTATCTTCGCAACGTAACTGGTTTCACTCAATTTGGAGTTCGTATGGAAAAGTTATGGTCAAAACAATGAGACTGCCCATAATTGGAAAAACGTTGAGAACAAGGTTCTGGAATTGGGTTAAGGACTGGACCACGGACCGTTTGGAGGTCCACGGTCCATGTGGGTGCTCGTGGGTTGGTCTAGTGGGCTCCTAGGGGTTGGGGTCTAAGCCATGGACCAAGTATGGTCCCACGGACCACCCCACGGTCCGTGAGACCCTTCACGGCCCGTGAGGGATCTTTTGAAGTGGGGAAGAATGTTGGCCAAGGTTCGGGGCTGGACTCTAGACCAAGTGAAGCTCCACGGACCAGTACACGGTCCGTGTGCAGCTACACGGTCCATGAGACCCCCCGTGAAGTGATCCAGAAAGTCCCTCGAGAGTTCAAGCCGAAGACGAGACCAAG
>JBCEWC010001637.1:0-39493 GCA_038996855.1 Solanum aculeatissimum | reverse complement strand
CATACTTAGTACATATTATGTGCTAACCCATATTCTTTGTCTACATGTTCTAATCATGTAGGGACCGGAGATGACTTCTATATTCTACCGGACGACACTTGATCTTTTGAGAAGACTTTGCTAGTGGTGAGCCATTTTGTTCAAGGGCAATAGACAACTCCTATCTACCTAGTTTCATAGGTCATTTACTATACTTTTGTATTGAGGGTGAGCCTCAAACTATGTCGAGGCCCCGCTTTATCTATGTAGAGGCTTGTTGGACAAATTTAAACTCTTGTACATTGACTTGCTATGTTGAATATTATGCTTATGAAAGTTATGCTTATTAGCCTTGATTATGAGAATTGTTATTGATTATGTTTATGACTTGAATGTTAGGAATTGTGATTGACTATGTGCTTATGTGGAAAGTCCCATAATCCCAGTGTGCCCCCATAGCTTAACTCCCACTCACCCTTTCCCTCAGAGATAATTGTTACGTGCTATGTGAATTCATGTTTATCCCTTTCCTGATAACATCCCCATAGCTTGAGTCCAAAGCCCCGATTCCCTTAGAGCTTATGTGTTATGTGTTTAGCTTTTGCGCTTCCAAATCGATGATGTGTGTAATGATGCTATGATAGCTTGATCGAGGACCTTCGGGTACTCCTTCGCCATGTCACATATAGGCCTTTATCCGGGTCGTGACAGACATGTTCTAATAAGGGCAACTTTATTGGAAGATTATGTTCACCTATTATCGAAGCCCGCCTTTTATGTTATGCAGCTTAATCGATCGTATCCCATGAGAATCTTGAAGTGGGACCTAATGTTTAATCCGGAAGAGGTTACCTCGATTGCTATCGCGTGGATCTCCTTTTCTTCTCTTCTCCTAATTTCTTTGGAGAAGAGGTTGTATTTTTGTTGCCTGCTGTTGTTGGGAAGCCATTACAAGTGGACATGGTTACCAAAAATCAGACAAGGTCTAGTTCTGCTAGGGTCAAAGTAGAAGTGGACTATATTACTCTTGTCTCTTAGTCGAAGGACTTCGAAACAACAAGTTAAGTTTCATGGGCAAGACTTGACATGTCACATTGTGTTTTGATTTATGAGATACTCGGTCTATAACTATTGCCCTAGAGGTAAGACTTGTTAGTCCAAGGAATTCTAAATAACAACTCAAGCCTCATGGGCAAGATTTGACACTACCACATTACATATTGATTTATGAGATGCTTTATAATTCTTACCTTAGAGGCAAGACTTGACACTACTGAATTGTGTCTTGATTTATCATAAGTTCTATAACTCTTGCCTCTTATCCCAAGGACTTCAAAACAACAAGTTAAGCCCCATTGGCAAGACTTGATGGTATAACATAGTGTTTTGATTTATGAGATACTTTATGCTTGTTGCCCTAGAGGTAAGACTTGTTAGTCCTAGGACTTCCAACAAGAAGTTAAGCCCCACATACAAGACTTAACACTACTACCTTATGTTTTGATTTATGAAATGCTCTATAACTCTTGCCTTAGAGGCAAGATATAGACCAACTTCAAAATTTACACCCTATGGCAAGACTTGACACTACTACATCGAGTCTTGACTATTGCCCTAGAAGTAAGACTTGTTAGTCCAAGGACTTCCAAACAACAACTTAAGCCCATGGGCAAAACTTGACACTATCACATTATGTATTGATTTATGAGATGCTCTATAACTCTTGCCTTAGAGGCAAGACTTAGACCAAGAACTTCACTCATAGGTGAGACTTGACACTATATGGTGTATTGATTTATCATATATATAACTTTTTCTTCTTAGCCCAAGGACTTCAAAACAACAAGTTAAGCCCCCTGAAAAAGACTTGACAATATCACTTTTTGTTTTGATTTATGAATTACTTTATAATTATTGTCCTAGAGTAAGACTTGTTAGTCCAAGAACCTCCAAACAATAAGTTAAGCCTCATGGGAAAGACTTGACACTACCACATCATGTGTTGATTTATAAGATGGTCCATTACTCTTGCCTCAAAGGCATGTCTTAGCCTAAGGGGTTCAAAAGAATAAGTTACGCCCATGAGCAATATTTTACATCATTTTTATTAAGTCTAACTTATGGGGAACACGATAACTTTTGCCTTAAAAGTAGGACTTAGCTCACGGGCTAAAAAATATATATACCTCATAAGCAATAGTTTACACTATTTCACTATGTCTAACATATGAGATGTTTTATAACTCTTGTGTAAGAGGCAAGACTTAGACAAAAAAACTTCAAAATGACAAGTTACTCCCTATGGACAGGAGTTGATACTACTACATTGTGTCTTGATTTATGATATGTTCTATCTTTTGCCTTGGAGGCATGACTTAGCTCCCAAACACTTTCAAATAACAAGTTGCACCTCATGACAATAATTTTCACTTAGTCTAACTTACGAAAAACACAATAACTTTTGTCTTATAAGTCGAGGATTTAATAGAATGAAAAAAGACAAAAACAAAATAGAAACAAACAAAAAGAAAAAAAAATGATAAAATAAAGAAAGAGATAAAAAAAACTAGTTAAGAAAAAAGAAAAAATTAAAAAATAAAGAAGGAGAAAAAATAGTCGTTCAAAAAAAAGGAAAAAAACGAAAAAGAAAAAATGACAAAGAAACAAAAGAGAAGAGAAAAAATAATAAATAAAAGAAAAATAAATAAAGAAAAAAATAGAAAAAAAATTGAGAGGCAATTGAGTATTGAGAGTTTTTTTTAAAATATTTTAGTGTAAAGGGGCAAAAATGTACTTTGATTTAACTTAAAGTTGAAGGAAGGGCAATTTTTGTAAGATTTTTTTTTCTTGGAGATAAAAAATCAAGACCAATGTATTTTTGGGGTACTCAGTGTAATTTTTTGTTTTTTCACTAGGTTTCAATATCAAAGTGCAACGATAAGTCAATGTAATTGGAAAAACATAAGTATAATGATTTTTGACCCAATTACTTAAATAATAGGGAAAATAACGTAATAAGCAAACATATGATATGTATCTACATTATACAACTATAGTTTGAAAAAAATTACAATTTATAGCTATAGTTAGAGTTTTATTGTTATAGTTAGGGTTTTGTTGCTATTTTCTCTCTCCTCTCTCCTCTCTCCTCTCTCCTCTCTCCTCTCTCTCTCTGCAGTTTGCCAGATTTACAATTACATAAGTATACCAACTACATATATACAATTATTTTGACAAATATACATAGTCAATTCAACAGATATACATATACAATTCGCCTCTCTCCACTCTCTGCCATCTCTCGCTCGCCTCTCTCCTTTCTATCGATCTTGCTCGCCTCTCTCCTCCCTCTCCCAATCTCGTTTGTCAGATATACAAATACATATGTATATTAATTACACATAATTCTTTGATAGATATGCACATACAATTTGACAAATATACATATACAATTCGCCTCTCTCCTCCCCTTCAGGTCACATAGCCGAGGTTATGCCGTGTAATTATGTAAAATATTTTTATTTGACAATCTTAAGTTTCAAGCCTAGGTTATTTATGAAAATTTTCCTAAATAATATATTACATAACTTTAATTATGAATTTTAATATAAGTATTACTTTACTCGAAATAGCTTTACTTTTTTTACTTGAAATAGCAAAAAAATAGAGAATGCACTCTTTTCTTCACTTCTTTCTCTTCTATTAATTTCTACAATATTTCTCTTTCTTCCATTAACTTATGCAACTTTTTCTCTCTCCTAATAATTTTTCAATGACTCCAACCTCCATCGCAAAATCATTTGTGTTAAATTTGTATTATATGAATACACATATAATGCATTTCTAACATAAATTTTAATATATCAACATATAAACTAATTTAAATAGTTCTTGAGTGGTTGAAATTAATATGCAATATATATCAACATATAAACTAATTTAAATAGTTCTTGAGTGGTTGAAATTAATATGCAATATTTCTCTTTCTTCCAATAATTTATGCAATTTTTTTGGCATTATTAATACAAAATAAATATAAACGACAATTGTAATACATTTTGAATTCAATATATTAAACATATTATATGCATGTTTCAATGCACGTGGGAATGTATAACTAAAATATTTTTAATACGATAATATATCTTAGCAGTTAGCACCGTTAATAAGATAAAAAAAAAATAATTATGATACATTTTGAATTCAATATATTATACATATTATAAGCATTTTTCAATGCACATAGAGAATATATAACTAAAAAAAAAATTAAAACAAATGTACCAGAAGTATTATCAACTATGTATGAATTTCAACATTCTAGTACTATTTAACTTACGTTGTAAGAAAGGTATTATATTTGTCATAATAACAATAATCAAATTCATAACAATAAATAATATTAGATTCAAATTGTATTACAATTATCGTTTATATTTAGGAAAAGTTGCAATAAATAATATACACTTTAGACCTTATATTATCAATCATGTCAACTCTTAAGAATATTTACAAATTTAAGTTTTATATTTATATCTATGTCAACTCTTGGGATTTGACAACACTTTTATTACTTTTTAAACTTCCAAAGTATCTTAATTTTTTTTTCTTTTTCCCTTTTTACTGCAAAGGTTGGTTATTTTTTGTTTAAATTCATTTTAGAGTTATTATGCCAAAATTTCTATTTTTCTTTTTTCTTTTTTCTGTTTTAGTGCAAAAATTGGTGAATGAGCACATTCAATTTTTTGGTGCATTGGTTGGTATCAAATTTGGTGAAACTTATTCACATTCTGTGGTAAAAAATACTCCCTCTGTCCATCTTTACTTGACCTCTATACTATTTTAGGATGTCCAGCAATACTTGTCCAGTTTATGAAATCAAGAGATAATTTTACACTTAGTTCCTAATTTACCCTTGTCATTAATTATAGTTATTTCCCTATTACATTTTTCAATATATTTCATTAATTATATTCAAAGGGTAATTTGGTAAAATTACCCCTATCATTTACTACTTCTTAATTAATCCTTGTGCCAAGTCAATAGGGGTCAAGTAAAGTTGGACGGAGGGAGTATCAATTAGTGACTGATGGTAGTTAAAGTGTTAGCATGGTTGGTTTATTTATTTTATTTTTTAAAATTTCTTTTACATTTATTAAGACATTGTACTTGTTTTTGGAAGAGATTTTTTTCAACAAAGAATGGTTATTGTTAAACTTGATAAATGAACACATTAATTTTTTTTGGTACAACGATTGATGTTAAAATTGGTAAAACCTAAAATGGTTGATGTTTGGTTTGGTAGATCAAAATTTTTAATTTTTTTAGTTGCAAAATTGATTTTTTTTTAAAAAAAAAAAATTGGGGATAGGGGAAGGAAAAATGGAGAGGCGGATTATAAAAAAGAAAACCGTGGATTAGTACTAAGTGATTATTGATGGTGTTTAAAAGTGATAGCATGGTTGGTTATTTTTATTTAAATTCGTTTTAGAGTTATTATGACAATGAAATTTTTCTTATAAAGGTTTATTTTTCAACAAATAAATTATTATTGTTGGGGTTGCTGAATTAGAACTTTCAATTTTTTTGTTAGAAAATTGGTGTTAAGTTTGATGAAAGTTAACAACAAAAATTTATGTCTCATGCAACAATAAAAAAAAAATGGTGCTAAAATATATTTTTTTATTTGTATTTCAATTAAAAATTGAGTATATATAGATAGTTTTTTTGTGATTTCCCCGTGTATGAGAGAGATAAAGATCATTAATTAAACAAATTCCTTAATTAATACTTTTTTTCTGTGTACTCCATTTTTCTTTTTTTTTTTATTCTTTTTTTTTTAGGAGGGGGGAGGGTTTCCCCATGCATGTATATTTTGGTAAAAAAATATTGACTTTTGGTTGTTAATAAAGTTTATTGACACACATTCATGTAATTTAATGTCTTAAAGTGCATAGCGATGTTGTTTTCCCTATATTTAATACAATTTTAATACAACTATAATATAACTTTTCAAAGTTTCACCTCTTCTTTTCTAGTGAATCACCACCACCAGACGATTGTCGGAGTACCAATAGCTCCGACCAACTAAAAATCAATCATCACGTAGTTCACCCAAACACAAAATAAC
This sequence comes from Solanum aculeatissimum, assembly GCA_038996855.1. Lineage (NCBI taxonomy): Eukaryota > Viridiplantae > Streptophyta > Magnoliopsida > Solanales > Solanaceae > Solanum > Solanum aculeatissimum. The sequence continues at coordinate 33,384 of JBCEWC010001637.1, read as the reverse complement.
CACCAAACTCTTTTTTTTTCCAATTTTTTTTATACATTCACTACCACCTTCACTGTAGCATCTCTTCATGTCCTCCTTGTCTTCTTCAAAAAACACACACGTCAAAAATGACCAACAAATAACACCACAATAATTCATATCGCCCATTGTTTCTCATTTGCTTCATTGAAGATGAATAATCGCCGGAAAAAAAAAATTCGGTTAGATCTAAACACCAAAAAAAGTTCTAACTAAAATAAAACCACTGATTTTCATGGAGCTCACAACAACTCATAATTTTTTTATAAAATTTAATGAATTTTTGATTAGTTATTGCATTATTTGTTATTATTAGATCTATTAAGTGGTGGTGTGGATGTGAAAAAGAAAAATGGAAGTTGAGATGGTGTTTGTTGGTTGTTTTATTCGCCGAAGAAGTGGTAATTAGATGGAGTGGCTAGACAAAGAAAAAGAAAATAAAGAGATGAAGAGAATAATGAGATAAATTTAAATATTAATTATAATTATGATATGGATGGTAATAAAGAAAAAAAGTACCTAAAAAAAGGTAATAATTAACGTACAATTCAATAAAATTTTATATAAGGAGGTTACTAGTATTATATCTTGTAAATAATTCAATGAGATTCCTCTTCCATCGTATGGTATAGAGCCGAATTACTCAGAAGAGAGAAAATACATCAAGCATTGCGCAACCCAAGGGTGAGAGTTTCAAATTCCTCTCCGTCTAAGGCTTATTTGCCTGATTAAGTAATCTGTATGTGTGTCATGAGCGCAATGCTCTTTTTTCTTTGATCAGTGAATCTTGATGATATTATAACAAAGTGTTTTTCGACATATTCCTAGAAGCATTGCCTATTCACTGCTCCAGAAAATTACATCATCTTGTTGCTTCTTTCTCTCCATCATCGAAATTTTCCTGGTTATGGCAAATACAGTTCTATTAAGGTGCAGAGCATCCAGCAGTTCAGTCAAAATTATCAATTTTGACGGGGGTAACTTCATCGGCCACTTCAAAATGTCCCACCAAACGCGCAAAGAACACCATCTGTTGTTCAAGGGTGAATTTAATATTTTCAGCCTGCATATGAAAAGAGAACCAGTTAATTTCCTCCAAGGCAGACAAATTAAAAGTTATCTCCCAAGACCGAAAAATGATACATACCCTACGGAAACCATGCTGCTCTCCTTCATATTCAATGAGTGCAACAGGCAAACCTTTTTCCTTCAATGCTCGATAAATTTTGCGTGCTTGATCAGGGGAAACGACCTGCAACAAGGGATGGAAAGCTCAATTCTCCCGACAAGCAACAGCAATTAAAAACAGAGGTGATTGCTTGATTTCTCTCATTTCCATCATCATGTCATTTAAGGCAGAGGCCATAATAAACCCATACGAAATTGACTTGAACTGTTTTAAAGATCCAAAAGTTATATCCATGCACTTCGGTGCAAGCTGCAATTATCAATTGAATGTAATTGCATCAAATAAATTACAAGTTCAGTAGACCAATCTAATGCATAAAGTACAAAAGGCATAATACATGAACAGTGTCCTTTAACTTGGGTGACATCTATGCCCTCCAACTTTGGGTGCGTATAAGTAAGCACTTAAACTTGTATAAAATTGAATAAGTAGACGACATGTCCTACATGACATAACATAAATCAGCTCGAGTGTATGCCACGTGAATTGCCACATAAGACGTGTATGTTTACTTGTTCAACTTTATACAGGTTTTCAAAGTTGAAAGGCATAGATGACAGCTGAGGTGAAGTTAAAGGGTACGTTTATGTATTATGTCAATACAATAATATATCCAAAGAAAGCAGAAATATGATAGAGTGAGCTCGCCAAAGACTAAAGGAGGTTATCAATTTTTTTATGGGGAAGAGAGAGTAGAGGGAAAAGATCAATGTAGACAATCCTTCTATTAATGAATGACATGTAGGTGATTATGGGGTAAATTTCACATATGGTCATATAACTATCATCTGTGAGAACAGAAGTCACTTAACTATTTTTTTCAACACAAGAATCTTCAACTTTTAGATACCAACTAAAAAGTCACAAAGCGGGAAAATGCTAAACTTTCTGTTGCTAACTCTTTTTTTAAGAATCCAACAAATAAATTCAATTAAAGAACTTAGACCCAATCTGACCCAAAAGCCAAACTCATATGAAGAAAGTAAAATGTGAAAAGAACAGGAAAAAACCTTGCTTCCCATGTTAAGAAAAAAAAAGTGAGGGGGTTGATCGAAGTTGTGAAGGATACGTACCCCTAATGATGAACGTAAGAATTGTGTGAGGCATATGTATCAAATTTCAGACAAAAACACAAAGCCAAGACTTTGAAAGACTAAGTTTGGAATGCAGCAAGAGCGAGTAATAAAGCCTTGTTTAAGAGATTTATGGGTGAACGGGAAAATGAGGATAAGAATCATTCTTTCGATATATTACTTTTGTATGGGTTTGATTTTTGAATTTCGGATAGATTCAAGTCAGAGCTTTTTAAATTAATTTCTATTTGTTATAAAAAAAATTTAGAAGAAAGTGAAAAATTCGCTGCAGAAAGTTTAGCATTTTCCGGCTTTGTGACTTTTTAGTTAGTATTTTAAGTTTAATGACTTCTGTGGAAACAAGTACTAGTTACGTAACCGTATGTGAAATACCCCAAGATTATGATATTAATAAGGGATATGTTGTGCTTACCTTGTCCTCCAATCCTTGAAATAAAATAATAGGGCAGGAAAAGCGGTCTACAAAATTGATAGGGGACCTCTCAAAATATGCCTTTTCGTGCCCTGCAATTATTCAGAAGGTCTCAACACATACTGATAAACATCAATCAGCAGAAAGACTGTGTAAATAGATTGTAAACATTAATTGATTTGATAATTACCAACTAGATTGTCAGTATAGTGAGATTCGAACTTGTGAGTTTCTGCTCTCAGCAATTGCAGATCACCAATCTGTTCAATGAAAGATGACGGCATAAAGCATTGAAACTAAAAATTGGACTTGATACAAGAGGAGCTTTGAGTAGAGTTATGAACCAAACTGATGTTGTTCTACATTGAAGAAATCAAAGATAGCAGAATGCCCACATATATAGGCACCAGCCTTAACTTCAACTTTTTCTATCATTATTTTTTGATGCCTAGGTGCCTGGCCCAACTTGTGCGTACCTCAACTAATTCCACGGGATACCTACCACTTCCCACCAACAACAGGTACCAGTCACTTAGTCCACCAAGGCTAGAACAGATGGAAAGAAATCACCTAGTGTTTTTGTCTCTGCTAGTATCACAACCTGAGACCTTATGGTTCTCAAGCCACTTTATTCACCACTAAGCCATACCGTTGGGTACACTTCCCATATTTTTAGGATCAGTTTCTGGTTGCACACGTGAGATTACATAAGATATGAGAATTCTATATATCACAAACAAATTTTATGATTCACTCACACCATACAAGGAAGCTCCAGCCTTGAAAACATCTTTAAATGCTAGTGCAGCTAACGTTGTATAACCACCAGCTGAACTCCCTGTAATACAAAGCCTTTCACCGTCGACCTTTCCACTGTCAACCTGGACAAACTGACTAATTTACCATTCATACAAAATTTAGAACAGCATTAAAGGAATATATGAGTAAACTCAATTTTTGATGTTACCAAAAACTTGGCACAATTGCAGCAGTCGTTAACATCCACAATTCCCCATCTTCCCAATAGTCTTTCTCTATATTCTCTGCCATAACCTTCATATGAGCCAAAAACAAAAAGATATTAACCAACTTAACAGCAGCTGACTAATCTACCACTGTGCCATAAGCCATCCTGATTCCTTGGCGACCTCTGCTTTTTCTACCAATGTGTATTTCCTTTTTATACATATCAATAAGGTTCTGACAATCAGTCAATAAAAGCAGGAAATGATGTTCCCTCAAAAAAGTTAAAAACTCTCAACATAGTTCCCTAATCAAGAAACAATATAGAAAGAATAGCAAGCCAACAATGGAAGGAGTAAAAAGACCATGAATGTACCAGTGCTTCCACCATAATTCACATCCACGTAGGCCCAACCACGACTGGTCCAATATTGAACACCAAAATTTAAACATCCCCGTGCTTCAGCTGTAGGACCTCCTGGATCATCATAAACTATACATTCACATCTAATACAGAAACCAATTATTCCCTGCATTTTAACTGAGACAACCAATCAGGAAGAAGCAGTTCTAGTGAGGGAAACAATAACCATGACTTCGCAAGAGCAAAGGAGGTGTTTCTCCATGACTAGCTTCAAATTCGGAGTTTGTTGGTGGATAAAAGTACGCATATGCACTTTGACCCGGGATATCTGTTGGGAACTTTATCAACTCTGGCCGACTGTAATAAGAGTTATACGTCTCACTAACAGATGACGACGACCACATAATCTTGAAATCAATTACTTTTGTTCTTTGACCATCCAAAGTAACCTACAGAAACAACAGAAAAATGCTAAAAGAATGATCTAGAACAGATTTATAAGTACTGTTTTCAAAATTTCAAGCATCTAGCAAGTTTGTCTAAAGGACCTTAGCTATTGACGATGGATGAACAGCTGATGCTCCTTCAACATACAAGCTATGAACCCCAGAAGTCTGTTTAGGTGATAAAAGGTATTTATATCAAGACAAGCATAATGATACAAACTCATAAAGGAAACTAAGCACAGCTTGTTCTACCAAGATCTTACAATGTTGTTTATATCTGTGAAAGGAATATCTAGCACTGATACTTTGCCTAGATTAACATCCAAAACTCCAAGATATGACTTCCCATTCTCCCTGCACATATTTTTCAAACTAGCTTAGATGAACTACATCAATTTTCCTCCCAGAATGGTTACCTTCCCCTGAGCGAGAGGAAGAGGAAAGTGAGAAACCATATAAAGAACTTCTTTGTTACCAAAACAATCATAATAAAAGTACTGTGATTTCAAATATCATGATACCACAAAAGTATTAAATAGCAAACTACTTATCAGATTGACCTGTAACTGCAGGCAATTAAAGTATCTCGGTTGTCGTTCTTAAGAAAGTCATAAGACTTCATCCCAAATATCCATAAGGGTCTTGTAAACTCAGCATCGAGAGAGTAAACGGGTAGCACCTCATTAGAAGACTCTACCTGTCAACAAATAAAACAGGCCAATCAAGTCTACACTGTCTCACTTAATGTACAAGTTCAGTACCAGCAACAATAACAAGGATGTGTTACTGATAGATATTTCATCATTTTTTAACATAGATGCTGAATCTTTGATGCATATTCCAAGCCCAATATCCAGCACCATAAATATCACGAAAAATGGAAGTTCGCTTGTGCAGAGATTGAAATAAGCAAAAGATTGTTTTCCTTCCACTTTCCCTCTGTACTTCATAACTGGATCAGAGGAAGGGCCCATGGCAGAACCTCGGATTAACTTTTTCGCATATAGTATCCTAGAGTTGAATTACAGTAAGCGTGGGAAGGGTAAGGTGAATTCTCTCTTTTATTATGCAAAAGTTCATGTAAAGATAAATGTTTTTCATTCTCCATCCAAATGGTGTTTCAGCAGCTGAAAGTGTAATGCTCATGTTGAGATTATTAGTTGTTTGGCCATATGAGAACTACTCACTTTTATCCTGGAATACTTTTTCACTTTATTTCAGAATCAGTATCAAGTTATACAATATCCAAATCCAACTTGGAGTTGGATTCCAAATTTGAGGAAGTGCTCCAAATTCCAATTCCATCTTTATAAATTCCAAATAAAATGTTTCTTCTCTTCTTCGCAAAAGTACAACCAAACACAAGTGCATCTTCAATTTCAACTTGATAAATTCCAAATAAAATGAAAAATATGGCCAAACGCTTCCTAAGGTAGTCTCTGTTAAACACTAAATGATAAGGATTAAGTTAGAGTTGGAGGCTACTATAGCAATAATTTTTTTCATATTCTTAAAATTGCAGTATCTAGTTAATTGAAATTTTTAAGACCTCGATCTCCAAAATATCAGAGTTTTAAGCATTTCATTTCTTATTAATGCAACTTCACATCTTCTCTAACAAGAATGTGGTTAATAAAGGGCCAGATTGAAGGTTCCCATATTTGTAATATAATGGAATTTAATGCTTATGCAACATCTACCAAGTATCCACAACTTTAAGTCTTTAGCAAGTAAACAACACTAGGGTCAGAATTGTAAAGAGCATAAGAACACAAGTTTAGGGTAGAACTCAAAGAAGATGAGATGGTTATTAATAAAGCGTTTAAGCAAGTAGATGCAATCACACCCCAGAAGAGAAGCTCAAGTTAAGCCAGTAGGCTAGACAGAAAATAGACATAAGAAGTTCAAGTTTAGACATTAAGCACGATAGAAGATTATACAACAGATGGCAGAGATTTAATCAGTATCACACTATGACATCACATGGGATGAGGATTTACCCATTTGTAGATATTCCAAAACCCACTTTTCCTGTCAGATACGAAGTACAGTTCCCCTGCACCCCAAAAGAATAGCAAATAAATGCAAGGAACAAGAGAAATCAGTCTCGGCATATTGCCAGTCTAGAGCTAATCATGAAAGATATAACATGATCAAATCACAACATAGGAATCAGAATCTTACAGTTGAATACTAAGGCATATATGAACTCAGTATTATCAAAGTATATCCCTTTTTGTTGATTATTTAATTAGCTTGATTCAAGCAGATTATATCTCCTAGCTTAATTATAGATCTTATTTTATTTTGCGTAATTGGCACTGATTATCATCCCTATATTAGAGATAGGACTAATTGTATAAATACTCAAGCTCATATGTTGTACAAATATATTGAAATACAAGAAAACTTTCTAATTGTCAAAATCAACATGGTACTAGAGCCATTGTTGTCTTTTTTAGCTGAGTTTTCTCACTCACAACACTAGGGTTCCAAGAGGTTTGATTTTCTATCATTTACTTCTCCACTTTGTCTCCAAAGGATGTGCATGTCAAAGTTGATTTCTGTTAGTGATGTCCAAAAACGAAAACCACCACAAGCTTCCCATTGCACCGACGACCAAAACCTAGCAAGAATCTCCGCCAAAAACCACTGCACCTGCTATTGACAACACTATAAATCACGATGAGTCAATCACATGGACTGGTGAGTAGGCCCTTTTCAAACAACTTATTCAGGGAGATATTTCCTCTGGTGGTTGCTGGCCTATTCCAAAGCCTACCCATCCAGGTCCCACTTTTTTCAAAATATCGGAGCTAAGTTTTCCTGCGAACCAAAGCACTGAACTGCTGGGAATCCTTATATGATTTTCTTTTAAGTCTTCCTTTCTTGGATTAGTACCCGGAAGCATATATAAGAGAGTCGAGAGGGTTCATGCTGTATTCGGCGCCAACCGAGAAAGTCTGGGCTAACTGTCTCATGAGCAACCAAGGGAAATCAATTCCGATGATGACCACCTTCATTATGATTATTGTGGAAAGCCGAAGCATACAAAGGACACATTCTGAAAGCTACATGGTATTACTAGAAACTCTTATCCTTTTTTAGTGATAATAAAAGTACAACTCCTTTGCAACTATTCATTTTGATGTATAACATCGTACTCAAACAACTTCTTTGTCTGGTACTCGATGGTTTGTTGCTTATATTGACATATGCACTAGGATGATTTAGGTGTATACTTGTTAGAGGCCAAAGTTGAGGCTTTCTCATGCATTTAGTCATTTCATAAGATGATTTGTACTTAATTTGTGGCTAAGATAAAAATCTTTCAAACTGATTATGGCAGAGTACTAAATTATAAGTACTAATCTGGAGTTCAATGAGATAATCCATCAAACTAGGTGTCCCTATACTAGTGCAAAAATTGAAGTTGCTAAAAAAGGGAAAATAGGCATTTGTTAGAAGTGGCAAGATCTCTTATGTTTACCATGAATCTACCAAAAAATTATTGGCGATGTCATTTTAGTTGTCATCTTATCAATAGAATGCTACTTAAAACCCTCAATTTTCAATTTTTCTAGAACTTGGAAGAGTGAGAATAAATAGATTGTTCCTATGGAGGTGTATGGCCATGTGTACTATGTTCACACCATGATATGGGAAACTTGATACTGGAGTCCTTAAGTATGTCTTTACTAGGTATTCTCCTACATATAAAAGATATAAAATCCTATCATCCTCCCTCCAGGAGATCCTTTGTCAGCATGGGTGTTACCTTTTGAGAGTTTGAGCCCTATGTTAGTATTACACCATCAACTTCTTAGGGGGAGAGCAATAAAGAGGAAGAGATTACAACAACATCAGACTCGGTGAAATCCCACAAAGTAGGGTCTGGGGAAGGTAAAGTATACCCCAAACCTTACCACTACCTCATGGAGATAGCGAGGTTGTTTCCAAAAGACCCTTGGCTCAAACATATCCACCACAAGTAAAAAAAGAAAATAATTGATATAGAATAATGATTAAAACGAAGAGTAATGTCAATTCTACAATTAAAAAAATAGCAAAATAATCGAAGAGCAATAACAACACAACCATAATAGCACGATTAATCTTATGCCAAACCAAAAACTATCGCAAGGAAAGACAACATCCTATCCCTATAAACCTTCTACCCTGATATGCAACCTTCATTCCTTTCTATCTAAGGTCATCTCCTCGATGATATGAAGTTACGCTATATCCTATCTAATCACCTCTCCCCAATACATTTTTTGTCTACCCCTACCCCTCCGCATACCCCTAATCCAACCTCTCGCACCTCCTAACTGGAGCGTCGGCACACCTTCTCTGCACATGTCAAAACTATCTCAGTCTCGCTTCTCTCATCTTGTCTACCACGGTGACCACTGTCACCTTCTCTCGAATAACCTCATTCCTAATCTTGTCACTTCTAGTATGTCCACACATCAAACTCAGCATCCTCATCTCCACAACATGCATCTTCTGAACATGTGAGTTTTTGACTAGCTAGCACTTCACACCATATATAACAAAGATGGTCTAACCACCATTCTGTAGAACATACCTTTAAGTTTAGGTAGAACCTTCTTACCACACTATACTCCAGAGGCAAGCCTCCATTTCATCCTTGTTGTCCCAATGCGATGCATGACATCATCGTCAATGTCCTCACTACTCTGGATGATGGACCCAAGAAGCTTTCTTTCTTGGGAATTGGTTGAGTAGCAAGTCTCACTACCATGTCCCATCATCCATCGCAACACAGAATTTGCACTCCAAGTACTCAATTTTGGTCCTGCTCAATTTGCACCCATTTGGACTCCCGAGTTTGTCTCCACACCTCCAACCTATCATTAACTCTATCTCGTGTCTCATCAATCAATACTATGTCATCCGCAAATAGCAAATAGCATACACCATGGAACCTCTTCCTGAATAAACTGTATCAACTCACCCATCACCAAAGCAAAGGAAAAGGGATCAACATAGATCCTTGATGTAGTCCCATCTCAGCAAAATGCTCTGAATCTCCTCCCACCATTCTAACCTAAGTCTTGGCTCCATTATACATATCCTTTATCGCCCGAATATACACCATTAGAACACCTTTAGCCTCCGAACACCTCCAGAGGACACCCCTCGGCACCTTGGCATAAGCCTTCTCAAGATCAATGAAATAAAGAAGAGACCCTATTTCCATTATTGAAACCACTGCTAGGGAAAAGTGAAATTGGAGAAAGAATTCAATGGGAGACTATAGGGCGAATAGACCTACTTTGATAACTTACACAACGAGGATGAGAGCAGAAGAAGAAATCATGCAATTTGCCGAAGTTAAATCTTCTTCTTCTTATGAGTTATCTGATTTCCTAATGAGTTGGATTTTCCAATTTCTCATAGAAAAGGAGTCAAATCTTGCACCAACTCCTATAATTCTCGTTCTCCCTCTTATAGATCCCTTTGCATTATCTCTTTCTTTTATGTCTATTCTCTAGGATTGGAGGGAAGCTTTAGAGAAAGCAGGCTATAATTGAAAAACTAAAGGCCTTATCAAAAATGAGACTTAGGAACATGTCACCTTACCACGTGACAAGAAGTTGGTTAGATATGAATAGGTTTTCACCGTAAAGACAATGTTGATTGTTTGATGAAAGATTCAAAGCAAGATTGACAGCTAAGAGATCAACTCATACTTATAGAGTGGATTATCAAGAGACATTTGTCCATATTGCTAAAGTGAACACCATTAGAATTCTTTTGTTTTGTATAGGTAATCTTGATTGGGACTTTCAACAATGAAGTTAAAAAATGCATTTCTTCATGGAAACTTAAAAAAAAAAGGTGTATATAGGGATCCTTGTTGGATTTGAACTGGAAAAAGTCAAGATGATCTTGCACAACAATTATCTTTTTTGGTTACCAACAAAGCAATGTTGGCCATACCCTCTTTGGGACAACAAAAGAGTAAACTCACTCTTCTCATAGTTAATGTTAATGATATAGTAAGAAATGACAAATAGGAGATAAACTGATTGAAGAAGTTGTTGACACAAGAATTTGAAATTAATGATCCAAGAAACTGCAATGATTGAGGATTAAGGTTTCAATGTCAAAAAGAGGGTTCTATCTCTCAAAAGGAAGTATATTCTAGATTGCTAAGAGACTGGTGTGATAGGTTGCAAACCAACAAATTTGCCCATTGAAAGTGATCACAGGTTCCAAACAGGAGTTTGAGAGCAAGTTGATAAGGAGAGATATTAGAGATTGGTTGGAACAACCATCTCTTGCACGCACTAGACCAGAATAGCCTATTCACTCAGCCTGATGAGTCAGTTTATGTACGACCACAAAATATCAGCATATCATCAATATACCATAAATGGCATACCTCCATTGTCTTCCCCCTACTGTCTCCTATCCCAAAACCTTTAACCCACCTATTCTGCAATGTTATCCTCATCATGCTATCAAATTCATCCATTGCTAGTATAAACAGGAAAGGAAACAAGGGGTCACCTTGCCTAAGGCCCCTTTCAGCATCAAAAACTCACAGGTTCTAGTTTCTCCATTCCCTAGGACAGATAGCCTAACAGTTTTAATGCAAAAGTCTATCCATTTCAACCATTTTTCAGCCCATTTGTCTAAGAATGTTCAGCAAGAATTTCAAGTTGACATGATCATAAGCTTTTTCTATGTCTAGTTTGCACATGACACCTGCTTTTGCACCTTTATGTTTAGAGTCCACACACTCATTGGCAATTAGAGTCGCATCCATGATCTGCCCCCCTTTTATAAATGTCATCTTAAGCTTGTTAACCAAATTGTTAACTATCTTATTAAGTATTTCAGCTAGTAACTTTGCCACAATCTTGTATATTTCACCTGTGAGACTTGTAATTCTAAAGTTTTTCAACTCTGAAGCACTTAGCTTTTTTAGAATCAAAGTTATGAAGGTTGCATTAAAGCTTCTGATTTTCATGAATGAATTGGAGTGTCTTCAAAATGTCCTCTTTCATGAGCTACAAAAAAGCTCGATAAAAGGACATGGGAAATCCATCCAGCCCAAGTGCCTTCTCCTTAGCACACAATTTATTGCTTTCTAGGATTCTTCCCTAAATCAAATTGTCCTAGTAAACCATCTTGTTCTTCCACAGAGATCTCTGCAACTTCATGTAGCACTAATTTTGGTCTTCACTCCTCGGTCTCCATGTAAATGTTCTTGTACAAATTCTGAATAGCTTCTTTGATCTCCTCTAGATTTTTCACCTCAACACCCTCCGTCTTCAGGTTATCCAGGAATTTGCCCTTTCATGAGCTGTAGATATCCTATGAAAATATTTGTTATTTTTGTCTCCTTATTTCAACAATTGTATCCTTGATCCTTTGTTTCCATGATATCTCCTCATTTCTTGCTACTTCTTCAAACTTCATAGCTGAGTTGTACTTCCTACATTATCTCATCATCTGTTAGACTTTGTTCTGGGATAACCTCCAAGTTTGCCAATTGGTTGAGAATGTCTTCCTTTCTCTGTTTCCGGTTGCCCTGGTATAATTATACTTTACAAAGTAAACAAAAGAAATTGTTCCAACTCAGTGCAGTCATTGGCTTACTTTGCTCTCTCAAACTAAAATATAAGCTTATGAAAGTGCTCATCAACAGAAAAAAGAATAGTGGCTCAATTATCAAACTGCTGATATGCTTTTTGCAGGCGAATTAGAAATATCATAGAATACTAGCTCTTAATGTGAGTGGATCAAGAGTACACTCCATATCTTCTACGACATTTCATGGAGAAATGGAACGAATCGAAGAAATAGTTACACGCTAAATACATTTCCAGATTGTACAAGAAATCAACAGTCAGTCCAGCGTTTGCTGAAGAACTTAGTTCGTCCAATTCACAGTGTGTACATAATCAGGCACTTCCAAATTGGTGTGTCTCTTTGTTTTGCAATGAGAAGTTATGCTTCAGTTCCAAGAGTTGACACAATTTCTCCCACAACAAAAAGTCTGACCCTCAAAGCCCTATTTTCAGAGATAAAGACCTCGAATTCCAATTTATGATACCAAAAACCAATAATATTCACTAAAGCACAGGACTAATATTTAGTACTTCTCTACCAAGACTAATCCTAGAAACAGAGAAGGACAGTTAAATACAATGCACATTCTAGCATTTATTCAAGAGTACCTTGAGAAGACCATTGAGGTTCAGTAGGAGACTCCACAAGAGTAGGATCACCACCAGCAACACAAATGCGTTTTTGCACATCCCTAGGGGAAAGACAAAGAATGACAAAGAGCAAATCAATAAGTAGATGGTGATGCTCCTCATATACCAGGACCTCATAATTTAATTTTTTATTTGGAAAATGGTGATGACTTATGCAGGGCTCAACAGAATGTGATCTAGGTGGATGTGCATCTCTTGTTGGTAGGAGCGTAAGTGTGTCTTATAGCTGTGCATGTCTGTGTGTTTGTAACTGTGTGCGCATGAAGGAGGAAAAGAGAGAGAGAGAGATATGATGGCCATACCCATTGTCTGATATATAACCAACCCAAAGCTCCGATCTGTCCCATGGCATATTTGGGTGACCCCATTCAATCCATGCCATACGGTACCCTTTGGGGTCAATTCGAGGAGCAGCATAAAAGTCACTGCCCCCAACTAATAGCCTTGGTTCTGCATTTATGTGCCAAACAAGCAAAAAGAAAATTAAGATCATAAATTCACTCATTGTACAGTCCAACAAATAGTTCCTATGGAGGGAAGGGGCAATACGAAAACAATCGAATAGCCCTTCACAATGTACAAACATTTTTTGACAGTTTTCTAGCCCAATTCACCTAGAAACAGATGTAAAAGCAAGTTAAATTCTAAGTAAATCATGGTAAGTCGATACTGACAAATTCTCACCTTGAACACTGTTACTGCTCAGATCGATAGATACAATTGTGGTAATTGCATTTATACCACTTTCACGTTGATCTACAGAAGGAACAAGGAATAGTATAAAATTTCTCAGAGAATCAAGCTAAAATGTTGAAGGATAATGAATATTGAGAACTTACCTTCTCTCACTGTCACGTAACGGTTAAAGCGAGAGTCAAAAACTCCATCAGCATAGCATACACTTCGTCCACCATAATCTGGAGTGAGTGGCAATGGAGCAGAATCTGGTACCAAAATAACAGGGATCAATTGGAAAGAAACCTCTCAAAAATATTGATAATAAATATGATGAAACAACACCAACAACATACCCAGTGTAATCCCACAAGTGGGGTTTGGGGAGTATAGAATGTTCACAAACCTTACCCCAACCTCCACGAGATAGGGAGGCTACTTCCGAAAGACCCTCGGCTTATGTAACAGATATCAAAGCAGTTTAAATTTTTGAAAAAATAAAAAATAAAGCAGACATAGCAAATGATAGAGAAACCATTACATAGCAGTCAGAAAGAGGAACAGCAACAACACAATAATGTCATAACCGAAGCAAAGAAACAATAGGTTGTAACAGAAACCGAAGTACAAGCAACTACGAGACTATTAATGCTACTGGTATGCAAATAGTAAATATGATCAACTATATGCTAAAATGAAAGAGCTTCAAAGTTCCAAAATTAATGTGAACCTACTTGCCACCTGCAAGACAGTTTCTTTTGGTTATTTAAATTCAATAATCACCATAAAAATGGACAGATCAAATATGGCACATTTGTAAACGAGCAGCTAAATAATAAACCCACTTATGTACATAAACAAAATTTTATCTTCATCAAATCTTACGTACAAAATGGTAAAAACCAGGAGCAATTATATTCAACTGCAGTTGATGACATAGAAGACAAAGGAAAGTGAAGACCTATGGATGAAATGCACTGTCTATAAAGTCTCTGATCCTTGTAATTAGAGAAGATCAAAATGTCTCCTTGTATACAAAAATCACCACCACCATACTCCTGAGCCAACGTCCTCACAGCAAAATCTTTAGGAGTTACATCAATAGGATCTTCCCCTGGTTTCCCTGGTTCCTTCACAATAACCGCTCGACTGAATGCACAACAATTTTAAAAAACTCAAAATTCACACAGAACCCACAAAAAATAGCACAAACGTTATGAATTTTGGGGCATAAACACGCAGATGGTAAACATGAGTTTATATGCAAATTATGATGGCGGAACAATAAAAAATTTGAACTTCACATGAAATCCAAAAGAAGAATGTCACAATGTTTATGGGTTTTAGGGTCATCACATGACGACAGCAAACGTGAGTTTCAAATGCAACTTAGGAAGGCACGTGAATAGGTTTTTCAAACTCTACATTAAACCTCCTCAAGAACAAATCAAAATCTCTTGGATTTAATAGCGAAGACAGGAAACATGAGTTTCATATGCAAATCAAGAATGCACAATTCAAACAAGACAGTAAAATCCATGAGAAAAGTTTACAATCTTTTTGAACTTCAAGACGAATAACCTAAACATGAGTTTCATAGGCAAAATAACTTTTTTTTTCTTTTTGGTTCAACCATCCGATATGCAAAACCCACTAGTCCGATTAATCCGTACTTGCGTCTCCATTAAAGGGGGAAGTGTGTGCCGCTCGGGTCCTCTAGTTTATGGCTCTATGCCAGCATACCCCAAGGGTGGTATTATGGTGAGAGAAAATCAAAGTTAACATAATCGTCAGAAAATGATTATGAGCTTTGGTGTTAAAATGATGATTTGATATGGAAATATGAATAATTTAAACACCCAGTAAATGATTAGAGGTTTTGAGGCAATAAACATGAGTACCCGGAGTCCGTAGGTCGTGATTCTAGCCAGAAAAGATGACCGAGTGAATCTAGAGCAAAGCCACCGAGGCGTTTCGTTGAGGCAGAAACGATATCAGCGGTGATGGGTGACTTCCAGGAACCATAGGGTGCTATGTGTTTCTTGGGATTTGTAGTTGTACAGGACATTCTGATAGGAAGAGAGAGTACCTTTGGGGGAGGAGTAATGCGAATCAGTGAAGATGATATACAGTAGCAAAAAGCATAGTGACGAGTCACAGTGGCTGTGCCCCAAACGGCCATTCAGTGTGCGGATCTACAATTCTACATCCGTCAATAATTATAAATATTAAACTTATTAATATTTTTTTAATAAATACATAAAATCAAGTAAAGAAACAAGCTAAAATATCTCCAATTGACAAAAACAACACAAAAAATCAAAAAGTAAGAAATTTAAGAATGAACTTAAAAAAAAATAGACTAAAACGTGAGAGAAAAGACGGAGAACAGGAGAGATGTTTCAAAAGTTGATGTGGAGAAAAATGAGTAATACAATTGTGAAAGCAATAGATATATCAGAGTAAGGTTTAACAAAAAATAAAGGATAAATTAGTATTATTTAAAATTAAGTAAAGATATAATTGGAAAAAATAAGAAAATCATGTGATACCACCAAATTAGTGGTTTCAAAAAGTGAGGCATTTTATGGTTACAACACCATGAAACAAAACCAAAGCATAATATGTAATTAATGAAATAATTAATCAAAACAAACGTGATTCTCTTGCTTACCATATCATATCATACCACACCATAGAAAACCATCATTCAAACAAGTTGTTATTGTTAAGGACTGCTAAGCATGAGGGAAATTAATTTGGGCCACATCCAAGTATTGGGATAAAATATTTCCAACTTTAATTATTCTTACAAAAGTAATTCTTACAATATCTGCTCGTAGTTGTTTCTAAACACAAACTGGTAGAATTTTTAAAACGATTGGGACATCAAATCTTTTCATTTGCACACCTTCCTTTGGTAGGATATGAGCTATCCTATTCCGCTCTTTGAACACATGTTCCAGTCTTGGAGCATTCAACCTATGCATTAAGTACCTGCATTCAGAAATTAAGTTATCATAGAGCACGCGGCCATGCTAAAAATATTAATGAGCTTAGTGGATTCTATATTGACTTTCAAGGGAGTTAGGTTTTTTGTCGATTGCCAACATAAGGTCTCTCTTTGTGAGCTTGGAGCTCAATCATGACAGGATTTGTAAGTGAGATTTTCTTCATGTATCAGTTCAATTGTCATCGTGGTCTCTAAAGATACCCTCTACATCTTCAATTCTAGGCTTGCTTTTAACAGCTCTGTCAATATTGAGTTTGTAGTTTCCTACCTTAGGAGGTTCCCACTTTACTTGGATGGTAGTTGATGGTTAATCCCATTCTCTCTTGGGATAACCATAAGGTGGTACTCCGTGGCCCTATTAATGATGTTTTGCACATCAACTGTAATGACCCGCTAGGTCATTTTAAAAATAAATCTTCTCTCTTTTATAAAAGATCATTTTCGTAAAATTAAATTGAAAATTTCGGACTATTAGGTAATTACAGTTATTTAGTTGAAGGGTAATTTTAGATAATTAATTTAATTAAATTAATTTAATATTTTATTCCACTTGTTTCATATTTATTTTTTACAAATTAGTGAAATTTATTACTTTTAGTACTTAATTAATTGAAGAAAAAAATTAAAAGCGAAAAAGGGCAATTGCCCAAGTGAAGAAGAAAAAGAAAATTAAAAAAAATAAAAACGGTTGATGCCCCAATCAGGTAAAAAAAAGGGGTTGTTGTTAGCAGTCAAAAGAAACAAAAAACGCACGAAACAAAAATGAAAAAAAGCGCAGAGGAGAAAAAGAAAAGAAGAAAAAAGGAAAGAGAAAAATTGAGATTTTCATTCCAAAACGTTACGATGATTATTCTATTCTTTCTGTTAAATTTTCATGAGATTATGAATAGATTTTTAGAGTAGAAACATGTATAATTTATGTTAAATTCAGAAAATATAGCCCTAAGATTCTTAAAGTAAAATCTTGATTTGGAGGTCGAATAACGATTTGTTTTAGCTGAAATTTGGTATATGAGTTTAGTTTATTATAGGTAAACATAATTTGAAAGAAATTTTCAAATTTGAATTCGAGGGCTCGGGATGACTTCTTGACCCAATTTCTTTTAACTGAAAATAAATATAGCAATATGAGTGTCATTTGATTTGTATTCTTATGTAGATTATGTATTTGAATAGATTTTGATCATCAAAAAGCATTACGAAAGGCTCAAAATTTGAAGTGATTGTTTGATTAATTGAGGCAAGTGGACTTTCAAAACCTTGTAATTCTCGTAGAATTCCCAAAATTTCCTTTCTTCTATGTGTGATTCATGAAATATTTTTAATATTATAAAAAAAAGAGGTGATTAACTATACATGTGGATTGGTATGGTGTTATAATACTTGAATTGAAAATGTGGTTAAGTGATGTGAATTCTATATTGAGATATGTTGTTGTGACTGGTAATTATGAGTGAATTTGTTTGTGGACTTCATCTCATGCTCATTCATTTTATGTAATACATATTTGCATTGGTTCTGGATACTGATATGAGTGAGATAGTGAAAATTGGGATCGAGGTCTTTACCAATCAAGATGTGATGCCGAGGTCATTTGCCGATGATATTGTGATATTGAGATCTTTGCTAGTGATATTGTGATGCCGAGGTCATTGCCGGTGATAATATGATATTGAGATCTTTGTTATTGATATTTTGATGTTGAGGTCATTGCAGCGATATTGTGATACTGAGATCTTTGCTAGTGATGTTGTGATACGGAGGTCATTGCCCGGGATATTGTGATACTGAGATCTTTGCTAGTGATATTGTGATGTCGAGGTCATTGCCGATAATTATTGCATAAGCATTACATCTCATCCTTGCATATTCTTGTGTGACATGATGTTATTCCTGTGATTGACTGTGTTATCACTTGTGAGTTGTGACTTGTGATTTTGAAATGTGATATTGTGAAAACTATCTTTATTATGTACTATGCATTGCTGGGTTGGATTGATTTTCTGTGCAAGTTATAATTGTGGAGGTTGGTTGGGAAGAAAGGAGTTTATGTATTCTATTGGACTTGCTTTGTTTTGTTAGTTGACTTGCTGGATACCGTGTGGTTGGTGCTCACCCCTTGCTTCTATATTTTTGTAGGTTATGCACTCGGATCTTTGTGATACTCTCTCTTCTCTTTTTTTTAATTTGAGGCTTTGTATGGAGATTAGTAAGGTAGTTATTTGTCATCTCAGCGATTCCTCCTCCTCCTATTTATGATCTTATTCTACTTTAGAGACAATATCATTTGAGACTTATATTCTTCTTTCAATTCTATTGTAATATAGGAGAGGCTTGTGCACGTGACAACCAGGTTTTGGGAGATTTTAATTAAGTTGGCTTATCTTCCACGGTTAAACTTTCATTTCTGTTATCCTTCTGTTTTTTATTGTTATAATTGTATTTTAGGGTGACTTGATTTGGTAGGATAAGACAAGTATCATCATGTCCATTTTTGGGTCGTGACAGATGGTATCAGAGTCCCAGGTTCATAGGGCTCATGTGTATACAAGCCAAGTCTAGTAGAGTCTCGAGGATCGGTATGAAAACGTCTATGCTTATCTTCGAGAGGCTATGAAGAATATTAGGAAACTTTCTTTTGTTTATTGTTTCTCCATCGCGTATCCTTAATTCGGTGTGATTCTTATCACTTTATTTCATTTCCTCTCACTTATAGAGATGATCCGTGCTTGGTAGTAGTTAGTGAATTATATATGTCTTGAATGTTAGATCTGGTACTAAAGTGTAAGTAATATACTTATAAAAATTAAAATGTTCAACGATTAGAAAAATGATTAGAAAAGATTGAGTAAGGTGATAACTTGATGATGCCTTTTGAGGATATTTGAGTGATGAGGTTAAACAATGAATTAAGAGATTTCATGAATGTGTTATCCTTTTTGGGGTTAATTATCCAACAATACAAGCAGTATTGATGTAGTATATACAATATCAAAAGTGGTTCGACAATTAAAAGTGGAATGTTAAAGAGATAGCTAGATAATGAATTTTGTAAATCTACAAATTACTATTACTAAAGTGTCATAAGATGTATGGATTGCTTAGATAATGATAAGAGTGAGTTTGTGCCAATGGAGGTCAGAATTTGTATTATGATTTCCTAGATTGAGTGAATACTAGAGAGGATCATGATATAACTATCACAACGATACCGGTGTTTACTTGGTTAGAGTTATGGAGTATGTTACTTTTGCTATCGACTAAATTTATGAAACTATGTGTATTACTTAGGTTAGATTCATGATAGATTGGATAATATTTTATAATTATTTGATGGGTAGAAGTATGCAGGCTAGTTTGGTACTACTTTCTTGATAGGTACGATGAGTTCTAGTGGTAGATCTAATGGACTTTCACAATATAGTATTAGTGGTATATGAAAATGGATATGTCGATTGTCAAGTGTGAATACTAACTACTTTAGAAGTTATTAGTGTATCACATGCTCATTTAATATGATTTAATATTGTATTCGTACTTGAAAAATTAACTAGTTTGTTACTTTGGTTGCTCGGGTTAAGCATTATTTATAAGAAAGATTTTAGTGGTGAATCTTTGGTACAATTAACACATTAGGTTGTGAGGTATATTCAAGAGATTTCGAATGAGGACTATTGATCTATAATAAGATCCAAGAGAGTGGTTTAATATCGAAATAATAAGTGGATAATATCAAAATGATAAGCTTATGAGTAAGGAAAGTCCTAGTGAGTATACTTGTGCAAAGCCAATTGAGAATTTTAGTAAGAAAGTGTATCGAAAATCGAGTTAGTCCTTTAGATTTGACCGATATAATAGGTTTAGGTGTCATATCAATGATGAGGTTAACCTTGAGATGATGACAGTGACTATAGAGTATAATGGTAATAAGAGTTCATCATGGATTATTATCAAGATGCAATCATATGATAAGGATTTTTGATTGAGTGAATGCAGTATGATAAACACAATTTACAAGTATAAAAAATTACGTTTGCTATTATTTAATGAGTAATGTGATCATAAGAAAAGATGTAGAATGTGTTGAGATACTGCTTCAATAGAATTTAAATGAGCTACAGTGATAAATGAATAAATTAGTAAGATATAGGGATATTCACTCTAATGATAAATGTAAAAAATGTATCTTTCGAGTAGAGAATTGAATTTAAAGCCATGTGATTTCATTTGTTTTGCTTGTGTTATGGTGATAGTGTTACATATCATTAATCTGGGTTAGAAAACTATTTAGTTATATTTGGAAAAAAAAATCTATATGCATGCGTCTTGAATATGGTGATAATCTATTTTTATGATTTTGAGGATGATAATTATTAGTACATTGAATTTTTTTATAAGGGATATGGTAAGATTGATAAAGAGGTGATCAATAAAAAGTTAAGATACATGAATTAAAGATCTCAAGTTATGAGCTAATACCAATAGATAAAGGAATTGGGGAACAAGTTAAAATAAAGATTTAAGTTTTCATTGTTAGTCTACATTTTTGGTAGTATATTTGTCAAGATATGAATTGGTAAGATAAGAAATAATAAGTAGCAATGAGTATTTAGCATGTGGAAGAACTTGCATGTAGTTTGGCCCATAAATTTATTTATTTTTGATTGTTGAAGGACTTACAAAAGTGCTCCACTTAAAGTTTTGGCTTAGAACATGAAGTGAAATGTCATGTGTTATTGGTCAGAGAATAAAATTGATAAGTGAGTTAGTGAAGGAACAAGAGTCTAATATGTTGAAGTGTTAGTGAAGGAACAAGAGTCTGATATATTGAAGAGTTCAGGGTATCCAAAATTTGTGTCATAGGAAGAATCCAAGAAAGGTGAAGGAATAAGACCTCCCATATAGACCCTTGATTTGGAATTAAAGATTTTATTACTTTTTGCATTTGAGCTCAAATATGACCATGCAATACGTACTTGTTTAGCACAAATTTACTATAATTTTATTAGTGACTTTTATGAAGACTGAGTTTTGATTCGAGTGACAAATCATGATGTGTGAAAGATTCTGCATTTTTATGTTGGTTTAGATTGTTTGAATTATGGTAGATGACTTATGGGTGTGCTATAGTATGGATCTACTATTCTACATAGATTATTATGATGCGTTATATAGATACGTAATGATAACTAGAGGTTGTGTGCTTATGATATGCAGAGTTATTAAGGTGATCGAGAATCTCTCTAAGTGTTGACATGAGGTATATGATGATTTGAATGGTAGTTGGATTTTGGTATGTGAAAAATTGCATGAAAGTTACGTTAGGTATAATTAAATAACTTTACCTCGATGAGAAGTACTATTAAATTCGCAATTAGTGTTATCAGTCTTGGTATGACCCGTATCTGTCATGGAATGTTTAAATGAAAAGATAGAAAATCATGATTTGAAATATTTGGAGGTGATAATGTGTTGTTAAGAAGACTTTAATAGTGGTAACAATTTGGGAGAATGGTAAATTACCAGTATGGTTATGATGTTCTATTAGTATTAAAAGCATTGTCTTTGATATAGTATCGTGAGGAGTATATGAAATTTGATAAATCAAGTATGTGTATGATTGTATTCGGGATCAAACAAGTTGATTGTGAGTAGCAAATAATAATAATAATAATTCAAAAAAAAGAAGAAGATGGGGTCAGATGAATGAAATGTTTAATTGGGGCACTATGAAAGGAGTATCTTGTATAATTCGATCTTGATTTTGTGCATTCTTATATGACAACCTATTTCATTATGGACATGTTTTAGAGAATTGTTCCATATCTATTCTCACTCGTGTCTTCACTTTTGTAGACGGATCCTTAGTGATGGATCGCGTGAACTGATCCTGTGATTTTCTCTTAGTAAGGTAGGATGCTTGTGCACACTGGATCATTCCAGATATGACATATTTGGTATTGTCTTGGGAAAATTGAGTTTTTCAATAGTTCTACGAGTGTCACCTGATTATAAAAATTTATAGAAGAGCTACCATGAATATTTATAGTTGTCCAGCAGTCTTAAGATTTATCTCATCGTTGAGGTCATATTTTGGCTCCGTAGGATCAAATAGTGGGCTTGTTGGGTCTAGCTCTATCATTCTTAAGGGTTATTTATAGTCACAATTATTGATCTAATATTTTTTTAGTGTTGTTAGAGGTTCTATGTGTTGGGTGTATCACTCACTAAGTGATTACTTGATTATTTCCTCTGTTGGGTTCATGGGTATTCTGTGGCTTGAAAATCACTCTTGATTTGTAAATTTGCCAAAGTACGATTTGAAAGTTCAGTTTTTAGTAGTTGATCTTGATAAAATAATTTTAAGGAGGAACTTAAATGGAGATATTAACACCGACTATGAAAGAGCATCACTTAGACCTTTGGTAATGTCGGTTATTCTTCTTTCTCCTTCTTTATGTTCGAGGAAGAATATGATTTTTAGTGGTGGGTAATGTAATGACCTGTTAGGTCATTTTAAAAATAAATCCTCTCTCTTTCGTAAAAGATCCTTTTTGTAAATTTAAATTGAAAATTTCGAACTATTAGGTAATTACGATTATTTAGTTGACGAGTAGTTTTAGATAATTAATTTAATTGATAATTTATTTAATATTTTATACCACTTGTTTCATATTTATTCAAAAAAGAATTAGTGAAAATTATTACTTTTAGTACTTAATTAATTTAGAAAAGAAGAACAAAATTAAAAAGGAAAAAGGGCAATTGCCCAAGTGAAGAAGAAAAAGGAAATTAAAAAAAATTGAAAATAAAAGGGGTTGATGCCCCAATCAGGTAATTAAAAAAAGGGGGGGGGGGTGCTGTCAGCAGCCAAAAGAAACAAAAAACGCATGAAACAAAAAAAAAAATGCAAAGGAGAAAAAGAAAAGAAGAGAAGAACCGAAGAAAAAGGGGAAGAGAAAAATTGAGATTTTCATTCCAAAACTTCAAGGTAATTATTCTCATTCTTTCTGTTAAATTTTCATGAGATTATGAATAGATTTTTAGGGTAGAAACGTGTATAATTTATGCTAAATTCAGAAAATATGGCCCTATAATTCTTAAAATAAAATCTTGATTAGGGGGTCAAATAACGATCCGTTTTAGCTGAAATTTGGTATATGAGTTTAGTTTATAATGGGTAAACATAATTTGAAAGAAATTTTTAAATTTGAATTCGAGGGCTCGGGGTGATTTCTTGACCCAATATTTTTTAAATGAAAATAAATATATCAATATGAGTGTCATTGGATTTGTATTCTTATGTAGATTATGTATTTGAATAAATTTTGATCATCCAAAAACATTATGAAAGACTCAAATTTTGAAGTGATTGTTTGATTAATTGAGGCAAGTGGACTTTCAAAACCTTGTAATTCTCGTAGAATTCCCAAAATTTCCTTTTTTCTATGTGTGATATGAAATATTTTTAATATTATAAAAAAAAGAGGTGATTAACTCTACATGTGGATTGGTATGGTGTTATAATACTTGAATTGAAAATGTGGTTAAATGATGTGAATACTATATTGAGATATGTTGTGATGACTTAAGTATATTTGTTTGGGGACTTCATCCCATGCTCATTCATTTTATGTCACACATATTTGCATTGGTTTTGGATACTGATATGAGTGAGATAGTAGAAATTGGAGTCGAGGTCTTTACCACTCGAGATGTGATGCCGAGGTCATTACCGACGATATTGTGATATTGAAATCTTTGCTAGTGTTATTGTGATGCCAAGGTCATTACCGACAATATTGTGATATTAAGATTTTTGCTAGTGTTGTTGTTATGTCGAGATCATTGTTGACGATATTATGAAACTGAGATCTTTGCTAGTGATATTGTGATACCGAGGTCATTGTCGATAATTATTGCATAAGCATTGCATCTCATTCTTGCATATTCTTGTGTGGCATGATGTTATTCCTGTGATTGACTGTGTTATCACTTATGAGTTGTGACTTGTGATTTTGAATTGTGATATTGTGAAAACTATCTTTATTGTGTATTATGCATTGTTGGGTTGGGCTGATTTTCTGTGTATGTTATAGTTGTGGAGGTCGGTTAGGATGAAAGGAGTTTGTGTATTTTTTTTAACTTGCTTTGTTTTGTTAGTTGACTTGCTGGGCACCGTGTGGTTGGTGTTCACCCCTTGCTTCTACATTTTTGTAGGTTATATACTCGAATCTTTGTGATACTTTCTCTTCTCTTTTTTTAGTCTGAGGCTTTCTATGGAGATTAGTGAGGTAGCTATTTGTCATCTCAATGATTCCTCCTCCTCCTATTTATGATCTTATTCTACTTTAGAGACAATATCATTTGAGACTTATATCTTCTTTCAAATCTATTGTAATATAGTAGAGGCTTGTGCACGTGACAACCAAGTTTTGGGAAATTTTAATTAAGTTGGCCTATCTTTCGTGGTTAATCTTTCATTTTGTTATCCTTTCACATTTTATTGTTATAATTGGATTTTAGGCTGACTTGTTTTGGTGGGATAAGACAAGTGTCATCACGTTCATTTTTGGGGTGTGACATCAACACTCTCTACAACCTCCACATTAAGTCATGTGTCATCCTATAAATTTACCATTTATAGATATTTTAGCTAACTAAAATTTAAAATTTTAATTCTACAACAATAATTTGGAGGGGAATCAATATGTTTTGTTGAATTTAATTTGCAAACAGTTATTTGGTTGTGAGTACTTTGAAATATTTGCACAATTGTTACAATTTTAAAAATTTAAAATTCAATAAACATACTAATTTCCTTTTTTTAAAGCAGATTTTATTTTCACGAAAATGTAGGCAATGAAGAACATGTTTTATCGGATCCTCCATTTTAGCAACTAAAATACAAATTAGTTTTTGCTCTTCATATTTTCTAAAATTAATATTTATTTGAATCAATATTATAACCGGTTTAGCTTTTTGAATTTGTAATCAATTACAACTATTCATTATGGTTTTAAAAGTTATCATTATGCTTTAAAAACTATCGCATATACCCCCTTATAATTTTGTTCCTGCACCAATCTTCAAAATCATAATTTGCCTGCAAATACTTGATATTGTCATTAATTTGCTTGCTGGTTCATTTATTTTGTTGATGTAGCCATATTTAATTATACAATCTAAAACCTCTACTTTTGCCGCTCCAAAGATGTAACATGCATTTGCAACAATCGCCCATAGTATTAGTTTTTCCTCTACCAGTAAACTGTCACATCCCAAAATACACCCTAGGTGTAACTGACACCCGCTAATACCACCTGTTAGGAGAACCAAATATTCATACACACCCAAACTATCCAAGCACTAAGAATAAAATATGTGCAACTCCAAAACTCATTGATACCCATTAAAATGAAATAGTTATTAAACCAATATCGAATAGAAATTTTATGAAAAGAAATATCACTTAACAAAATATTTCTAGCACAAATCACACAATAAGATCATAGAGCATCTAATAGAGTGACATGAGTTCAACTGTCAAGGATGCAAACCCGAAGAAAAAAAAAGATAAACTATACTTGATAAAACTGAAATAGTAGCCTCCATGAATAATGTGAAGGCTTACCTCAACAACAGAGCCCACGAGAATGAACTTATCAGCCACAAGTCTCACCCACTGCAGTAATATCTGCATTGACATGCAAGTAAAGAGTGATTTATATATAAATATAAGTTAGTAAGCTCTTGACTCGATATTTTAATACCCTTGGAAAAGAGTTATAAAATTAATATCTGCATAACGAATATACATAAATAATATACACAAGAATATACTTAATAATATATGGCTCAATAAGTTCAAACAAATATTCACAAAGGTCACTACATGTCTCAATTCAATCCACACTCAAAACTTATGACTTGGTTGGTCATTTTTGGCCTTATCTATGAAAATTACTATTTTACCCTTTCATAAGTTGCTTTGGTCCTATTTTGAACTATTTGCATTGTTGAAACTAAAATCCCGAGTTTTAAAAGTGAAAAATATGAGTTTTAGCATTTTTGAAAGCTTAAATTGTTGAAAAGGTGAGTTTTTGTACCATTCTGAGTTTTGGATGTCGGATTGGAGATCTGTCGATTCCATTAGCTCCGAAACGTGAAACTGGTCAATGAGAAGTTATAAAACTAAATTCAAAGTTAAAATGAGATTTTTAGGTCCAAAGTTGTCTTTTGAGACAGTTTGACTTTGATCAACAGTCAGTGTTCAAAAGCCGAATCAAAATTTCAACAGTTTCAGTAGTTCTGGATGGTGAAACTAACACTAAAAATGGCCTTGTCATATGTTTTAGAGTTGCCGAGAGAAGTTTTGGTATTTTGAGTTTTAAACTAATTTCTGAGTTGCATTGGTAAATATGGAGAGGAGGCTTTGAAATCGACTTCTAATGTTTTTGTTGAGTCTAGATCACTGTTTCTTGTATGGATACATATATGATTTGTGAAATTCTGATCTAGATGAGTTTTGAGGGTCCATTCCGAGTTTGAAATTGGACTACGCATTGCTGATGCATAATTTGCTGATGTAGTTAAATATTTTCTCCGTGTTTTCGGAGAAGGCTTCACATTCGCAAAGGTCTAGGCATCATTGCACTCCGCGTTTGCGGAGGATCGATCTTCATTCATGGAGGAATTATGGGATTTTCCCTTCTCCGAGTTTGCGGGATAGGCTCCGTGTTCGCGTAGTATATATTGGTGACCCCTTCCCCTTTTTCTTATCCACATTCGCGGGATAAGATCCGCATTCATGGAGGTCTTTGTCCATCCCTTCTCCACGTTCGTGGGGCCCTACACACGTTTTCAGTGTACTTTTGGTAACTCAACAATGTTAAACTCGAGAGCCACTATTTTTATTCCATTTTTGAACTTTTCAAGCTTTTGAGGCGATTTTAGAAGGAAATTTTGCGAAGGATTATTTTGGATAAGTGTTTCTAACACTATTTTTAATTTATTTCCATGAGTTTTATCTTGATTTTGTCTTGAATTTTATGACTTTGAATGTCCAAAATTGGAGATTTTTAGCCTATGATTTCAAAACTTTAAATGGTGATTTCCCATTTAATTTGAACTCGATTTGTGTAGAATTTTCATCCACGGACTCTATTTTTCATTTTAAAATTGATTTTAAAGTCAATTTCTAGATTCAAAAACTCTGAATTTTAGCCCTAAATCTTACCATTTTGCTCCTAAGCCTAAATGTATGCCAATATGGGTATCAAAATGCACCCCTTGATGCATAGTATTTATTGTTGATAGTGATTGATCAATTTAAAGATCATTTTGAGTATTGAGTTAGTTGAAAGCTTGTCCGAGTGCATTTTTGGCATTGAGGTTGATTCGGCTAACTTTTTTGGAACTGGATTTGAGTTATTAATCATGTTTGTATGGTAATTATGAGATCTAGACTAAATCACGAGTAAATGGATCGGTATGTCAGAATATTGATGGAAATGTGATTCCAATTAGATTGAAATTTGAGTAAATTGTGATCCTATTGATTAAATTGAGATGAGATCTTGTGAATTGAGATAATTTGGGATGTTAAATGTGCTAATACGAGTCTTGCGACTCTATGTGAGTAATTTATGGTAATTTGATGGCATATAAGATATGTTTTTAGGATCATATATATATTTTAGGTCGAGTAAGGTCCGGTATTGTTGGTATACTTGTATATGTGGGACGAGTGAAGTCCGGTACTGTTAGTACTCTTGACTATTAATATAATTATAATAATCTGAGACATGTTGATGATTTAGTTGTGACACTTGATATTATTCTCTATTACTATTTGAGACTCATGTATCAGTATTGTTGTTATGATGTTATTATATATACATGCATATCTGGATTGTATCATTGACTTGTATTTATCCCACATTACATTGTACCATCCCATGACCTAGGTAGGTGACAAAGTTGGGATACTGTGATACCCCTTGACCATGGACAGGTAGCAAGATTGATGTATTATGAAACCTTTGACCACGTGTAGGTGGGAAGGCTGAGATATTGCGATACCTCTTGACCATAGACAGGTGGCACAGTTGAGACCTTGTGATATTCCTTGACCACGGGCCGGTGGCAAGGTTGTAACATACTTGGTTCATGGCTTGATGAGTTCCATACATTGTGTTCATATCTCTCATTGTATTGTACCATTAGTGATTATGGAGAGCTTATCGTACCACTATGTATATGTATGTTGTGCACTAACCTTTTTAGATGTAGGTGATAGTAGTCTTCGTTATTATATACTTGTTTGATTTCTTTTACCCAGTCGGTTGAACCTATTGGGTACATTTCAGTGTACTTACTGCTACTTTTTTCCCTCTCTATAATTCAACCACAAGGACCCACACAAGGTAGTTGATCATTCTAGCTGAGTTATTATCCATCCATCCAGATCTTACGGTGAGACTCAGACTTCGATTCACCGTGGATCTTTGAGTCTTCCTTTTATTGCTTCTATTTTAGTCTTTGTATCAAATATTATGAGACAACTTTGTATCTTATTTTAATACAATTGTATGTACTTTTCTACACTATTTAGATGTTGTTATACTCATGACTCCAGGCTTTTTATTTCCTATGATATGTTGTGATGGCTTTCTTTTTATTTCATTCTTCTTTAGTTGCGATTTGATTTTAGATCGTGACAACTTTGGTATCAGAGCTCTAAGTTCATTGGGCTCATTAGTCAAGAACAGGATTTCTAGTAGAGTCTCGCAGATTGGTATATAGACGTCTATGCCCATCTTAGGGAGGCTACAAGACACTTAATAGGAAAAACTTTCATGTCTTGCTTCTATTTGTACGTTTCTTCATATCACATGCTTTGAAAGTATCTAATCTACTCCTTCTATGTAGATGCCGATAACCAAATCTTGACATTTAGTGAGAGCGACCAAGCTTGCTGATATGGGTCCCTTTTATGGTCCAGGTGGAGCTCGTGATAAGGCTAGGGCTCGAGGACTTGTTAGAGGGGTAGCTCTACTCAAGGGTCAGAATAAATCAGCTTCTCTAGATCCTTCTTATGAGCCAAAGGGGCCTATAGATCCTATTACACCACCCTCAGCCCCATATGCTACACCCTCAGTTCAGGAGTTGCTTTTGAAGGTGTTGGCTAGATTGGAGGGAAGACCTCCAGCCCTAACTACTATTGATATACCGATTTCCACAACATTGGTTGGTCCTTCTATAGCTCCGACTGATCCAGTCGTGACCCATGTTAGTCCTTCTTCAACCCTAGCAGATCCTCCTATGACTGCTATGATTCCGCCTTAGACATCTTGACCGAGTTCAAGTTCTCAATTTTAGAGTTTGGCTATTGCTCCATCTGTTGCACCACCCTTATTTATGGTTCCACCTTCTACTACTAGTCCATCCATGTCCACTGTTGAGCAAAAGAGTTTTAAGCCATTTGTACATTTGGTTGCCTCGAGCTTTGATGGCACCCCTAGTGATAGAGCTTATGATTTCTTGTTAGAGTGTCAGGACCGGCTGTGTAATTTGGCCATTTCGAGTGTCACATGGAGTTCTTTATACCTCTTACCAATTCACTGGCCTAGCCAAGAAGTGTTGGAGGTTTGTGTTGGCTCATCGACCTATTGGATCTCCAATCATGATATAGGAGTAGTTTACAGGGATATTCTTGGAGAGGTTCATGCCATATAACCTTTGGGACAACCACAGGGATGAGTTTGATAGATTCTAGAAGGTTCCATATCAGTTTCAAACTATGAGCTCAAATTTCATACATTGTCCATATATGCCTTGTCCAACATTCCTACCGAGTTTGAGAGGATATGGTGCTTCGCCAAGGGATTGGCAGGGTATCTTCAGAAGGCTACAACTTCCTTGGTTTTGGTTGGAGGCACATTTCAGAGTGTAGTGGATTATGCTTACATGATAGAGCGCATCAGGCATGATAGACATGACAGCAAGAAGATGTTCCGTTAGCATGGATAATTTAGTGGTCACCCGCCTCGGGATTGAGAGCTTCAGAGGCAGGGCCATCAGGGTCGGGAAGTTTAGGTAGCTCTTCTAGCATCTAACACTATTGATAGGTCTAGGCCTACTCAGACAGGCCATGATAGTACTCTTGATTTTGTCAGACGTGGTGGTTTTTTAGCACAGTCATTTTAGAGGGAAAACCCCAAGGCTTGTTATGTTTGTGATGAGGTTGGGCACTTCACCAACCATTGCCTACATCGTGCTTTCCTTGCACAGGCTTCAGAGTCTTAGCCATCCCGTTCAACTGCAACACCAGTAACTAGATACTCCTCTTAGGGCATGAGGGGTGGTACTAGAGGAGGACGTGACACTGGGAAAGATGGAGCCTATAGAGGCCCACATGCTAGTGGTGGTCGTAGAGGGAAAAAGTGGTGCCTGTGGGGGCCCATATGCTAGTGGTGCCCGTAGAGTTTTCTATGTTATTCCAAATAGAACCGAGGCAGAATCCTCTGATACAGTTATCATAGGTATAGTTCTGGTGTGCCACCATTCATCTTTAGTTTTATTTGATCCAGGATCTACTTATTCATATGTATTAACTTATTTTGCTTTGGATATTGATATTATATGTGAGCCACTTGCCAATCCTATTTGTGTTTCCACCCTAGTAGGTGAATCATTAGTGGTGAATCAGATATACCGGGGTTGCGTTGTGACTTTTATGGGGAGAGATACGGTTGCTGACTTGATATTGTCGGATATGGTTGACTTTGATGTGATATTGGGCATGGACTAGTTATTTCCTCATTATGCTATTCTTGACTATCATACGAAAACCGTGACCTTCTCTTGCCCGGAGTTGCCTCAGTTAGTGTGGACTAAAGCATCTAACTCCTATTCTAAGGGAGTTATTTCTTATATGCATGCTTGTGAATTGATGGATAAGGATTGTTTGGCATATTTAGCTCATGTTTGGGCTAATTCTTAGGAGTCCTCATCATTGGAGACCACCACAGTTGCTAGAGAGTTTATGGATGTATTCCTGACTAATTTGTCTCGTGTTCCTCTAGATCGTGATATAGACTTTGCTATTGATGTGGAGCCGAATACTAAGCCTATTTCTGTTGCCCCTTATGGGATGGCTCCAGCTGAATTGAAAGAATTGAAGAAGCAATTGGAAAATTTACTAAAGAAAGGGTTCATTCGTCCGAGTGTATCTCCTTAGGGTGCTCCTATCTTATTTATGAAGAAGAAAGATGACACTATGCATATGTGTATTGATTATCACCAGTTGAACAAAGTGACCATCAAGAATAAGTATCCTATGACTCGCATTGATGATCTTTTTGACCAGTTGCTGGGTGCCTCAGTATTCTCCAAGATTAATTTGAGGTCCAGCTAGCATCAATTGAGAATTTTAGATTCTAATATCCCGAAGACAACTTTCAGGACCTGTTATGGGCATTATGACTTTGTGGTTATGTCATTTGGGGTTGACTAATGCCCTAACTACTTTTATGGAGTTGATGAACCGAGTGTTCAAACCCTACTTGGATATATTTATGATCATATTTATTGATATCTTGGTTTATTCCAAGAGTGAGGCCAATCATGTTTAATACTTGAGGATCGTTCTCTAGAGATTGAGGGAAGAGAAGTTGTACGCAAAGTTCTCAAAGAGTGAATTTTGGCTTGATTCTGTTGCATTTCTTAGGCATTTAGTGTCAAAAGAGGGTATTGTGGTTAATCCGGCCAAGGTGGTAGCTGTTCGTGAGTGGGTTATGCCCACTTTTGTGGACTGAGATTCGGAGTTTAATTGGTTTAGCGGGGTACTACCGATGCTTTGTTCAGGGATTCTCTTCTATAGCAGCCCAGTTTACCAGATTGACTCAGAATGATATGTTTTTTCAGTGATCTGAGGAGTGTGAGGCGATCTTTCAAACGTTTAAGGATTTATTGATTTTAGCATTTATTCCTGCTTTGCCTGAGGAGGGAGTACCACTTGTGGTATATTTTGATTCATTTGATGTGGGTTTGAGTGATGTATTAATGCAAAGGGGGAAAGTAATAGCTTATGCTTCTAGACAGTTGAAGGTTCATGAGAGGAACTACCCCACCCATGACTTAGAGTTGGTTGCGGTGGTATTTGTGTTGAAATTGTGGCATCACTATCTTTATGGGGTGTATTATGAGATATTCACCGATCATCGGAGTCTCAAGTACATCTTTTCTCAACCTAATTTGAATATGAGACAACATAGGTAGTTGGAGTTGCTTAAAGACTATGACATCTCTATTGTATTTCATCCCAGGAAGGCAAATGTTGTGGCAAATTCTTTGAGCCGGAAGACTACTAGTATGGGGAGTTTGGCATTCTTGAGGACTGAGGAGAGGCCCTAAGCTTTGGAGGTTTAGTTTCTTGCTAGACAGATAGTTCATTTCGATATTTCTCCCTTTTAGGTATTTTGGCCTTTATTGAGGCTAGATCCTCCTTGCTTGATCAGATATGTTCTCATCAGTTTGAGGATCCTAGATTGTGCATGGTTCGTGACAAAGTGTTGAGCGGTGAAGCCAAGGTGGCTATTATTAATTCTAGTGATGTTTTGAGGATAAATGGTAGGGTTTGTGTGCCAAAGGTTGGGGATTGGGTGAGATTGATATTACAGGAAGCCCACTGTGCTAGATATTCTATCCATCCTGGAGTAGAGAAGATGTACTATGATCTAAAACAACATCATTGGTGGTTTGAGATAAGAAGGGACATAGCTGAGTTCGTGGCAAAGTGTTTGAATTTGTCACGACCCGGTTAGGGGGTCTAGGTGTGACATGGTGAAGTAGAACCCGAAGGCTCTCGATCAAACCATCATAGTACCAAACTAACCCCTTTACTCAAAGAATGCGGAAGCATAACACATAGACTAATAGATTCA
>JBCEWC010001636.1:0-39494 GCA_038996855.1 Solanum aculeatissimum | reverse complement strand
GTGGGAGAGATGACTATTCATTTCCTTAAATAAATCTTCATCTCCCTTCATTGGTTCCCCCAACTTATTTCCTTTTTTTTTCTTTCCTTCTTCATTTCCCAATTCACACTTTACTTAGACCCAACATAGATAACATTGGTTCCAATCTTTTATGCAGCAATAGAATCAAATAAATGGAATAACAGTACCAAGGTCAAGAAGAAAACATTAACTCTACACGAATAGCTTAGAGGGAAAGGCAACACAATGAAAATAATAATAATAATATAATACTAACAAATAACAGACTAGACATAGAGTTCCTCTCCTCCTCACCCACTCGAAAGAAAAGACAAACATGTATGTGTATCAGAGAATAGTAAAGTAACAACCTAGATATAAATTTCTCCACTCACCCAAAATTAACCAAACAAATTAGCATACGGAATTTAGACTTGTGTTGTTGACTAAGTTATGATTTTACTTACAAGAGGTCTAGGGTTCAAATCTACTTATTACAAATCCTTTTAAAATAAATTCGCTATAGATGTCCTGCATGATTAAAAAAAAGATTAAGATAATACACCCAACAGCAAGGCTCAAGCTTGCATCCCTGAGGTGGTAAACTTGGCCTTCAACCACTGGCACCACAAGGCTCATTATTTCTAAAGGTGTTACGCTTAATATTTATACTTCCCTTATAAATATATATACAAATTTTCAACCGAGACAACTGGATGGCATGACACCCCCTCCCGGTCTACATAGATCTTCCCCGGCATACACAATACACATATAACATCCCAAAAACATACACGATACACATATAAGATAATAACACAGAGGAGATAGTAGGTAGTAAACAAGACAACCAGCTTCCCTACTCCCCATCAACCCAACAAAAAGAAAAAAGACAAAAGAACAAATATTAAATAAGAGAGGGAAAGGTTCAAGGATAAAGTGAATCAAATTATGATAACATCCACTATGATATTAAAATACTAAAATAATTAAGAACTGTAGTGTGAATACTAAAGCAACAACTATATTATATAAAAGTTCCTCTCCTCCCTCGACAACAAAAGACAAGCAGCAATGTATTACAGTATATGTTATAATATTAAATAGCAAGTATCCAACAACCAAATATAAAAAATTAATATGATAATCAAAAGGTCAAGACATACTTTGGTAACAAAAGTGCCATTAGGAACCAAAAATTGAGCAGCAAGCTTAACAGACTCAATGACGAGAGCATTTTGCATAGTTGCTTCCATAGGCCAAGCGCCACCCATATTAGGAGATCCATCATGGAGGATCAAATCAAACCCAGTACAACCTTTTTCAGCAATTATTCTTTTAATGGTGGATTTGCATTTTGCAGTAGTAATATCTTCCTGTACAGCAATTGCACCGCGGATTGGCCTGATTGGATCAATATCAACGCCAATAACAAGGCTGCCGACGGGTGCTTTATTGACAGCGACTTGCATCCAACCTCCGGGAGCAGCACAAAGATCGAGAACCGACTGAGATGAAGTGAGAAAGGAGAATTTGGAATTTAGTTGGATCAGTTTAAATGCAGCCCTTGAACGGTATCTCGATTCTCTTGCTAGGTGGTAATACTTGTCTCTCCGATGTTTGCCTTTCAATTTCCCCATCTCCGGTGAGCCTTTTACCTTGCTAGGGTTTAGTTTTCCCTCACAATTCTACTCTACTTTCACAAAACCCTTTGTTAAACCCCTTCACCAATACTATTGTCAGGATTCATTGGGGTCACAATGGGCCGGGTTGAGCTTTAGTATGACGTATTCATGTGATGCGCGATCAATTAATAAATATAATTATGAACATATAGATTTGTTAAATAATTTTGACTTTTTGAAAAAATAGTATTGTAAGGTTTATATGATAGGATCAATATTATTAGTTATGAATTCGAATATTTTATATTATGGGTTAATCATTTGTTTCATTGGTTTCAACAATGGCAGCTGTGGAATCTGTTATTGAGTTAGCTATTTAATTTCCCTCAATTTTTTTTGTATTTTTTATTTCTTCGAATGATATTATGGGTCAATCATTTGGTTCTTTGGTTTCAATGATGAC
Organism: Solanum aculeatissimum; assembly: GCA_038996855.1. Taxonomy (NCBI): domain Eukaryota; kingdom Viridiplantae; phylum Streptophyta; class Magnoliopsida; order Solanales; family Solanaceae; genus Solanum; species Solanum aculeatissimum. The sequence continues at coordinate 37,406 of JBCEWC010001636.1, read as the reverse complement.
AGCTGCAGAATCTGCTATTGAGTTAGTTATCTTCAGTGTCGTGCCTATCCTGTAAAACGGATTCTCCAATTGATGATTTTTCTATTTTGGGTGTGAAGGTTTAGGGTTCCGGGCTCGCAATTACTATAAAAGTAATTGTCAGAGTCTTCTCAATTAGAGAAATCTAAATCTGTGTCAGAGATTTCCTTTCCCAGAAATGAGCTTCTATATAGGTCCTTCCAAAAAAGAGTGTTTTCAATCTATCTAGCTAGCAAGGAAAGGAGCGAGCAAGACTATCTTGGTGAATGCAATAAGAACCAGTTGCTCGCCCCATTAGAGTGTTTTGCCCATGCTACTATCCGCCACCGAAGCGCTCAAGGGATTCGCACTTGAAAGCCTACTTACTTGCTCTTGCCTTATTGAACGAATTGGACGTATAATTACATATAAGTATTCTAATTCGTTAGTCGATCAATAAACTATTGATAGATTCAATATCGAAATAGTAATTAATGGTCATGTTCCCTTTCTTCACTTTTACGCACCAATATAATGATCTTCAATCAAACAAAATAATTTTTATAGCTCTAGTTAAGCTAGTAATTCCGTTATTGTAAATCATAGTGAAAAACATATGAAAGTCTAATTGAGGGTGCATGCCTATAAGCTCTTATTTAATAAATATATTTACTATGAAAATGTCACTATGATAATTTTTAATGGGCACGGGCAACGCTTTATCCAATACAAAAATTGAATAATCTACCCCGTAATAATAAATTATTAAGTTTAAAATTGTCATTCATTCACCAACCATTAATTTGATAACTCAATACCATTAAGCCAATTTAGTGATTGACTTAGCCGGAATGATTCTATTTTGAACAGTCTGTTTAATAAGATTGTTAACTATTTAACATTTTCAACAAAAATAGTCCAAAAATAATACAAATAAGCTTTACATCTGTATTTCTATTCACTGTGACATACACAACGAGAATTTTTCGAAAATAGCCTCTCTATCTCTATGAGGTAGTGATAAGGTTCGTACATTTTATCCTCTCCAAACTCCACTTGTGGAATTCCACCGGTATGTTGTTGCGGTGACACACACAGTAAAACCACATGTTTCTTTTTGCATTCCAAAAATAGGAAGGAGACTCTTCTCCAACACAGCACTGTTCCCATTACTAAAAATCCTTAAATTACATTGTTCACTCACTTACAATGTTCTCTAGCATTGTTGTAGGTTAATCAAAGAGCCACTATATTCACTATACAATGAAAAGTTGATTCAAGAAACTAGCTAGCACTATACAATGGAAAAGTTGATTACATAAATTGAACAAAATTTTCTATAGAAGCTACTGCTATCGAAGATCGATGGTCAGTTGTTCATACCTAATGATAGCTTTGTACCCCTATAGTAAATAGTACACATTCTACTACATCCATCTTCCCATCTTCATTGTCATCATTTTCCTCTTCTTGTGTGCTTTATGCTTTTCTGCAATCCTCAGCTTCCTCTTGGCATTTCTCATTGGATTGACCACAGCAATGACCTTCTCTTCTCGTTTCCTCTTATCCCTCTTCGATTTGATGTTCTTCCTTATATGACTGTAGATTTGGACAAAACTCTGCATCCCTATAACATTGCTTATGCTCCCCCGCACTCCTTCAGCCAGTTGTTTCACGTCGTCTGAGGAGATGATGCAGGCATAATCACCATATAATATATTAAATAATCTAAGGGACTACAAAGTTTAATTACTCAGAAGCCAAAAAGAAAGTGAAGAACAGTAATAAATGGTGGGAGAATTTACTTGATGGAAACTTGAGGACCGTTTAGAAATGATTTTTTCCCCTTTTCTCAAAAAATAAAATAAAATCAGAATCAAGAGTGTTTGGTTATTCATTCGATGGATTTTTTGAAGATGAGTTTTAAGTTTGATAACATAATTTTGACCAGCTTTTAAAGTGAATTTTTCCACTTGCAACTTCTAAATGTCCAAAGTCCAAACACAACTTCAACATCCAAATACCTAATTTTTCAAATATCACATCTAAACGCCTGCTTAAACTGCTTGAAATCCCTGAGAGACGATGCATATTGCATGGTTCCATCACCTTTTTCCAAAATGAAGTGTGTCCCTTGGTCCACATTTTTTCTTACCAAAAGTGTTTTCAAGCCAACAAATGGATTATAAATGAATCAAATGCTTAAAAGGTAACATCATAAACTTGTGCAATTACCATTTTGCGCGTAAGATAGTATGGATATTTGAAACAATAAGTTTGCAAGAGATTCAATGAGAGATAATACCTGATATAACTTTTCCAGCAAATCCTTCACAAACTTTGTACAAGGGCAACAGCATATGATATGCAAAGCTTTGGCAATCAACCTCACCTTCAGGGGACAACAAGCTACTCTGATCTATAAGCTTTGGCGATACTGATTTGAAACAATTGAAGATAATTTTCATCTGCAAAAAATTGTGGACATTCCACAGCATGAGAACAGCCACTCCTAGCACCATATATGGGAGAGTAAGACCCAAAATAGTAGATTTGGAAAAATGAGAAATTAAATTACATAGCAATGACTAGGCTAAGATTTTTTTTGCGAGTTGAGCAAACAGAGATACTCTTAATTAACCACCCACCTGCATATCCTCCACATGAAGGGAAATCTTTCCCATTGTCTTAAGCAAATAAGAAATGACCAAGTAGTGCTGGCTTTCATCTTCTTGATCGCTAAGGTCAGACACAAGAGATAGATAGATGTTTTTCCCTTTCCTTGAATCAAGCTGTTGAAAAGCCTTAAGTAGAAGACCCTGCTCATCATGTTCAATGGTGGACCAGAACTTATCTTTACATTCATTTTTTCCTAAGAATGAATGCAGAGAGCAAATTGAACAGACAAGATTTTGAGTAATGAGATCACTGGCAGCAGCATCAGTCTGCAGCACCTTCAGCTGACAACAAAGAGAAGTAGCTACAAAGAAAAGTCTACTTGGCCTCATCAAAAAGTATGTTTCTTGTGGCAGTACAAGGTTTTCTTTACAAGCCTCAGCCACAGTGGCAAAGTAGCAAGCTACAAGACGGTTTGATATGTTGCGCAACCACAGATGCGGATGCAAAAGCAAATGGCATATTGCTTCCCATAGATCCTATTGAGATATCAGTAAAAATAATATTCAGAAACCAAATATGAATTAATCCACAGAACAGGACAAAGTATTGGCAATCTGGAAAAAGAGGCCATGTGGTTTTCACATAAGTTCCCTCGCATGTATACTAAGCTGGACATATTACAGATGACTTGGTTTCATCTCTCCCATATTTTAAAACCATAGTTGAAATAACGAAAATCAGCAGCATTAACGCAATGTGATATCCAATTACTACAGCATCACTAATGAAATAAAGGACAGAGATAGAAAATATTGTTATTTTTTCATTCTACAGAGACAAATATCCATTCTATAGAAGATACAGTATCTTGTTAAATTCCACAGAAACAAACATCCAACGTGTGCTATAGAGTATCAAAACAATGTCTCAACAAAACATTCAACCAATTAAGAATATCCATTAGCTCCATGTAATTCCAATAGAGTAAGTCCGGATGGCCGGCAACAACAACAACATACCCAGTGAAATCCTTGTAATTGGGGTCTGGAGGGTAGAGTGTACACAAACCTTACCACTATCTCATGGAGATAGAGAGGCTAAGTCAGTCCAGATGGTAGGCAAATTTTACAAATACTCATGTTGTTTTTTTCATATTTACAGAAGTAATCAGTTAGTACCTAGTAGTATAGTCACTTTAATATCTAACAAAAGATCAAAGAAAGGGATAAATACCTCAAGATCCTTTCTGAAGCACAATTTAGGAAATTGATTTAATATCTTCTCAAACAGAACCAGTGAATAATATGCTTCTTTCCAAGATGAAATCGTTGCATCATTGGGTAGATCCACTTGCTTATTTGTAAGAACATTAACAGCAGATTGCAAGATGTTTCTCATAACAGGCAAGAGACTATCAATATACTTTTGGAAACCATCTTTAAGTACCTCAATGAGTAACCCCAAAACCTGTAAAAGAAATGATGAAGCCTTGAAACATGTTTCTCTGTTTTTAATGAGGAAGACGTTATATCTCACATTCATGACAAAATATTGAGATCAGCAGCTCATCAATCTTCCTGGAATTTAATTCATTGTTCATACATAAAAGATTATGAAAAAAGTGAATGGCATATGGAACTCACAATCCTTCTTCAATATTCCAAACTTGCTCCATGATCAAACTAATCGGACATAATGTAGTTGAAATAAAAGAACAGTTTGGGATTTTCACTCATTTACCTGTGCTGCAGCACTCCATAAATGTGGTTTATCACCCAGATACCAGGATCGACTAAACTCAAGAATTGACTGGAGGGAACGGGGCTTGACTCGTCCAACAAGTAACTTTATGACTGTACCAGTCATTGAACGGACTCTGTTATCACGATCATTCGCCAGGCAAACCACCAAATGCAGAAAAAACATTTGAGATTGTTCATCAATGATGCTAACTGGGAATTTCATTATAACAGCATGAAGCATCTCAAGGATGGCTTCTCTTCCAGTTGAATGCTCATATCTGAAAAATTCAAAAACATCATTACAGAGATGTCACCATCATAAATTTTATCAATAATTATGATTGTACCCTTATGTCCTTGCCTTAAGTTTGAAAGTAAGAAATCAAGATGCTGTTGAAGACGTTTCTCGGATATATGGTAGTCCAGCAAAAACTGCAGCAAAATTTGGCTGCTTTTCTTACGGATTGATTCAACTTGACTAGTCACCATCAACTCCGCAACACGGTTAACTATATCATAGATTTCTGCAACTACCAACTTCCTACTCACTATTGCTTTCAACAGTGAAAGAGCCACAAAAGTGGGATTTCTTTCAAGATCAACAAAAAGAGGAAACTGGATTAGCATATGAAGTTGTTCCGTAGAAAGTGTGATCTTAGTGCTACGCAAAAGCACAGTTAGCAACTTAACGCAAGACTCCAATAATGGACTACTGGAAGTTACTGAACCCTGAGCAATATTCAGTAATGAATTCTTTATCTTCTCCGCCTGAGATTCAAGTGATGGCAAAGGGAGCCTCACCAGAGGAGATAAGCACCTAACTGAGGCAGACATGACATTCTCATATTTTGAGTTCAAACATTCACCCAATAATCTTACAAATGGATCTAGCATTGACAACAACTGCTCATCTGTCTTGTCAAATTTCATGTTCTTCATGTAATTCTGAAGCACTCCAAGAGCAAATTCGGTAATAAGATGGGAATATCGTGGATCAATGCTAACCAACTTATCTGATTTAGCAGTCTGGCTGCTTACTCCATCTTTCTTTTGTTTACCTTCCATTGAAGTTAGTGTCTCTGCATGCCCAGGAGACTCATCTCTTATGCTATCTTTAATAAGACCATATCCAAAAATAAAGAGTTCCATCTGGTTTACGGAAGGATTACACTGTATTCCAGAAGCTATATGAGAGAACATCTTCTCAAATTTTGATTTTACTTTTGGAGTCAACTGCTTTTGTAGGTGCTCAAGAATTGGCGCAAGCAGCTTCAGAGCATGCGTTTTGAATGTTATGCTTTGGGCAATCAATTTGAGTGTGTCATATGACTTTTGCTTCCTAGTCTCTTTCATCTTTGAAGCAATCTTCTCAACCTCTTTCTCCTCTGAAACATCACTAAGTATATCATTTACTGCAATCGAGAGAAGATCCTCTAAACAATAATCCAACTTCCCACTACTGGGATTTAGAAGAAATTTTGATAGTAGAAAATTGAGAGTGAATCCCAAAACATGCAATTCAAATCCTCTCTTCAGAGTGCCTCTCAAGACTTTGACAACAAATTGCAAGTACTCCAGCCCTAGTTCTTTTAAACAAGCAGCCAAAGCAGCTCTAGCTTCATCACGGACACTTTCCAAACGATTCTTAAGGAAATTTGCAATGCGATGCATTATAGATGGAAGGTGCATTTCCATGATGTCTCCAGGAAGTAGCTTGAGCAACTTAAGCAGAATTAGACTGATGTTTACATTGAGATTATCAGTATCAGCAGTCAACATCTTTTGTACCCTGGGAAGCATATCCTTTTGGAGGCACATTTGTATTTCCGCAAGTTCAGAAGAGCTGATGACTTTGCCTGACTCTAACAAACAAGAATTTTGAATATCTTGCATAGAATCCTTGGAGACATGATCAGTAGTCTCTGAGAAATGGAACTGGTCCAAAATAGAGCTTATTAACCGCAACAACACCTTTTGTTTATCTGGTTTCAGTGTCATCTCCCGAAAACATCTATTGAGTAATGCATAATACGATCTCCACTCCATGAATTTAGAAATTGATCCAACAGCTTCCAAACATGCACTTCTAATATTTTCACCCTTTCCAACATGCCCATCTAGCAACATTTTGAAGAAAAGAGGGATAAATACTTTATTTATGAGAACCTGCACCAGAATTATTCCCATCTTATCAGTACAGCTTAGCAATACAGAGCACAAATTGATGCTTAAAATAAGGCAAGTAACCACCTTAGACAAATTTCCAGAACTGATGACATTCTTAAAGCGTAACAAAGCCCTTGCTCTCCTGTGTCTCTGAATAAACAAAACGTAATGGCATAAGGTGAGAAAGCATGGAAAGGACTAATTTTTGGACCATGTGCCTTTTCAGAAAAGAGAGAATAAATAGCATCATGAGAAGGTCCAAGGGCTGGAAGAATCTTCCCGTTAAAGCAATAAACTAATACTTCTAATACTACTAATGGAGAAGCATAAATAAAATGGAGCAGTAAGTTTACAGCAATTTAAGAATAACTAGCAGAGTAGAAATAGCATATACCAAAAAACCAATGTGTGGTAATAACTTACTTGCAAATGCACAATATTGCTGAAAAAGTCCTGCTCTGGATCTTCACTGTAAAGAATAGCAAATGATTTGAAGTCTTCCATTGTTGGAAGCTTCAGGACCATATCTCGAAGTAGATCGATCCATACCTAAAATCAGAAAACCAACATAAGCAGAAATTCCAATCCTTACGGAAATACATTCCCTGCCCACTGCAACTTAATAATGTCCCTCCCTCCACTCTTGGGTCAGTCCTCTACTGACCAGCGGGTGAGAGGAACCTTGAGACACATGGATGGAAAAAAGCATGGTGTGAATAAACATTAGTAATTCAAAAAACTGATTCAAGTGTTGATGGTTGGAAAATGCAAAAGGAAATCAAAGGCGAGAAAGGAAAATAGAGGAAGGTAACCAGATAACTAGAGCTTTTTCAGCTCTAGCATTCCATACCTTCTGGATTGTATCTTCTTTGTTCATTGCACTACCCATGTGTTTCAAAAAGAAGTTGCTTAGGATATGCCTGACCCAGGCTCCAGAAGATTCTTGTTCAGATTTCAACTCTCTATTGAGCATTTGACCAGAAAACTCAACAAATGAAAGCAACAATCTATATGCACTCTGTCTCAAAATAAGATCCCCAGATGACATATCATGTATAGCATGTGATAGAATAATCAATGCATGCTCTTCCGGTGCAGTGTGGAAAAAATCTGCACTTATCTTTTCATAAGCAGCAATTACGGTATCATAATCGAGATCTCCCAACTCTACAGTAGACGTAGCATTCAATTCACGAAGAAGATTTGCCTGTATGAAATTAAAGGTGCGTTTATGACAACAAACACCTAAAGCAACAAGTTCAAAAGAAACTAGATGGGCTAGTACTACCGTAGGATGTACAGAAGAATCATTCACTGCGACAGCATCAAGAACATCACATATAGAAGTGCGGACATCCAAGCCAGCGGAGATTACGAGTGGAGAAACAGATTTGACAATCTTTTTACTGCTTTCACTACCCAATGGTTCTACAATATCCTTAATAATCTGTAAAGTGCCTACACAAATCTCTGCAAGCAGAAAGAAAGGTAATCTTAGAAAAGATCAAGGAAATGAGACCAATAACTGTGAGATAAAACTGAGAGACTCTGACCAGGGTCTTTGGATCTCTTTGACAGAAGCGGAAGCAAGATATCAAGAAACTTCCTTGCAGCCAACGGTCCCTTTATGTGCTTTGATAAAAGCTTGAAAACATTGAGCTCTTTTTCCCCAGGATATTTGACAATCTTCCTGGAAAAGTGAATACAACAGTTAAAAGGAGAACTGATGCTGGTACATCTAACATAACACTTGGTTACATAAAAAGCATGCTAAGTCAACTTAGCCAGACAGGGTGGATGACAAGCACTCTCTTGTAGTTGTGGGGTGGGAGAACTATGGAAGATAAAGCTAGAAAACTACAAATTACCAAGATAAGCTTACTTCTCCAGACTGGCACATAAGAACAGGATCTTATCATATATAGGCAATCTCACCGTCCCTCCCCTCTCCCTTCCTCTCCTGCTCATATATAAGTCCAGGTATAGGATAAGCAAGGAACTATGGATCCTGGTCTTGGGGGGAGAAATGAATCACTAATCCCCATCGATTTAAGAAAAAATGAATAAAATAAAAGAACACGCTGATACAAGAACTTAAGTTGGAAGCTCCAAATAGTAGAGAAGAAAATCAACAGTGAAGAGGAACAGAACATTGAGGAAGCATTAAGAATTAATAGACGAGGCACAAGTGAGATAATCTATAGAACTCAGAATGTTCAGACACGAAACTGAGTAATTTTTCTTGAAAAAGGAATTTTCCTTCACTGACCTGGATAGTTGTTTAAGAGTGCCACTACATTCTTTAAGATGATATTTGAGTCCTACAGTTACCACTTACCGATGAAAGTAAACTGTGGTCAGACAATACTTGAGCAATATGTACATTATTATCTATCCACATTTGATATGAAGATAACACATTTTGACAGGCTCCCTAATAGTTAAAATGTCATAAGACATCACATTTTTGAGGACTGTCAAAATTTGTTATACCAGCTGATGAACAATTTTGAGGCCAGTTGCAAGTAAACAAATATATTATTTACATGGATTAGTTATTTAAGAATTTTCGCAGTAAGCTATAACAAGCAAGGAAATCGTTTTCAGCATATGGATCAATTTTGAGCATAGTACCCGTGTTGAAGTTCTATAAATTGACACAATCTCCGAAGACGGAAAATATAAAGCAAAGAAATTAATTTCACATTGTCCATACCTCTTTGGTGCACCATCATGTACAAAAAGATGACGCAAAATGCATACTTTACCCATGTTGAAGTTCCATAAATTGACACAACCTCCAAAGAGGGGAAAAAATAAAGCAAGGAAGTTAATTTCACATTGTCATACCTCTTTTGTGCACCATCATGTACAAAAAGATGATGCAAACTGCATATTAGTACATCAATGTGAGGAAGCAGTAATCTCCTAAGCAGGTTGTCTTCATTACCCAGCTCCACATCAAGATATAACAGATTCTCCACAAACCTGAGAACCGAGGAAACAATGGCATCCGATGCTGTTGAGACTGCTAGCATCGAAAATACATCAGGTACAAGATTCTTTTCTCGGGACAAAAGAGGCACAAGTTTTGAACTTCTACTCATAGCCAGAAAACAAGAAAATAACGAGCTTGGCTTCTCACTACTAGCACCTTCCTGTTTGAAACTAGCAACTAAGGGTTTTACTGACATAAAGAACAAATCCCAAAATTCAGGACTGAAATCATGATCTTCGTATTTGCTTAGGATAAAAGAGATGATCTTCAGGCATACAGATCTCAAATCCTTGCATTGCTTTGCAGCCATGGTTGTCTGCACAAAAACAAAGACTCTGGTTAATGAGGATTTTTCATGTAGAATTTTCAAATACAGAGCCTCCTTTTTTCTTGATAGGAAAAATAATTTGATTTAACAATTGATGGAAATCCCGTATCAAAACCATATATCAAAAGAGAACCTACACCAGAATATGGTTCTCAAGAAAAGAGATCCCGTCCTCCATAAAAATAGGGACCTCGTAAAACACCAAAAAAGAAACTGGAGACAGAACACTACTTTGCATTTTCATAAAATCTAGTTCCATGCCTTCAAATACCATCCTACTCCGCTCTTTCCAAATGAATTATGTGATTGCTAAAGGGGCAACACACCATACCCTCGGGCTTCTCTTCCCTCATCTATTACAATGCAAAAGAAGATCTACGTTTTTCGTCTTCACCCTTACACATAAAGCACCAACTAACATCAGTAAGCCTCCTCTTTCGCAGATTTTCCGTTGTTAAGATCACATCCATAGACACTAGCCATACAAAAAAGCTAACCTTCCTCAGAGCTCTAACGATCCAAATGGAGTCGTGGGGGAAAGTACATTCCTCTCTCACCAGTAAGTAGTAATCGCTTAAGAAAAGAGCTAACAATAGTGAATAAACCGTCTCCCTTCTCCTGCCAACTCCATACATCGAATGAGTTATTTGGTGCGTCTAGCCCAAACAATAAGTCAAATAAATTATTTTAGATGTCTCTGCACAATAACTGTGATGGAGAAAAAGACCAATTCAAACTGAATGGATTTAAAATAAATCAAATTGTGAAATTTATCCATCTGACAATCCTACAGGTTCCCTATGAATCTTAAGTCCCAGTGGATCACACATGACAACTACAAATTTGCTGGACTGTCATCTCTCTTTTTTGGCGTGAAAAAATATATAAATTAGGAAAGACATCCTTCAACTTGATCTTCCTGCACCACTTATGCACCCAAAACTAATCCTACTTCTGCTCTCAACCTTAAATGAAATATGTCCACAAAAATCCTCCCACCCAATCACAATACTCCTACACAAACCACACCCAAATACAGTGTCTCTTTTAGTTCTCTCAGAAATTATGTAGAGGAAAACTATGTTAGCAGCAGCTTACAATTCTTCAATTCCTCTCCAGACCAAACGTAGAAACATATGAAAAGAAAATGGTGTTCTATACAGTGTTTTTTTTGAATAATTGACCAAATTACCCTCTGAAAAGCTACTACTTTTAGGTTAATGCTCAAGGGTGATCTGGCCAAGAAAAGGAATACTAACACTGTCAACCACCAAAAACCAAATCAAGGGATATACAAAATTATTTGCTATTAAAATTTAGAGCCTGTTTGGATTGGCTTTTTATTTTTGGCATATTTTTTATCATTTTAGCTTAAAACTAAGTGTTTATAAGCACTTTTTTTAAAAAGCTTAAAACTAAGTGTTGATGAGCACTTTTTTTATTACTCAAACACTCCAAAAGTGCTTAAAAGCTATTATAGCTTAAAAACACTTAAAATAAGACAATCCAAGCAGTCTCTTAGTGTCAACTACCTAATGATATTATGGCAACAACATCAGTCCTTTCTTTTCTCTAGAATTAAACCTGCTAGACTTACAGCAGATGATGGCATTACCATGATTTTATCCTCTACTCGGTGACCATGATCAGACAGCCCGTCATCATTACTTGTGCCTTCAAGAGTTGATGTACAGTTGTCCAAGAGACGCACAATACATCCCATTAACAGATCAAGAAATGGGCTAATGTGCACTTCATCAAAAACAGCTACAATATCCTCAATTACATGTAGAAAACCATATCTCTTCTTCCATGAAATAGCATCGATGCAATCTCTAGAAAAATGCTCCAAGACACTAAATAAGTCAAGCCCATGCTGTAGAGTTTCAGGTGTAGTCCAGGTCCATGCACTCTTTGCTGAAGCACCTTGTGAAGCAGATACAAGGGGTTTTATCAGCAAGGCAAAGAAAAGAGGAAGCTCTTCAACATCTAGCTGAGCTAAGAAGCCAAGAATCGCCTTTCGATGATGGAAACTTGCATGCTAAAAGACAAATAATGAATCGAATTACTGTATTATACTGGAATGGTAAATAAAGAAGAAAACAGAAAGAATAGGAGGCACGAGTATAGAGAAAACTATGATACTAGAGGCCAGAGAAAATTGAATAAATTTGATAAATACCTTACGAGAAGCGAGCGCCTTTAACTTTCTAACTTTTGGAGCCAGTATTCTGATAACAACAGGCACAAGGAAAACTCTATGTCTTGTATCAACAAGACCTGATTCCCTAGATAAGCTCCATGTCGTGAGTTCCTCCCTCAGACTTTTTGAATTAATCAGATTTTTCAGATGCTGATCATACGGAAGTAAAAAGTCATCTTTCCAATTTAACAGGCAGTCAAGGACCTTACTTTGCAAATCAGCATCATCTTCCTCAAGAAGTCTGAAACCCCACCCCACCCAAAAAAGGAAGAAGAAGAATACAATAAATAAGTAACCTTAAATAAGATTTAATGAAGTACACTAATTTTTACTATTGAGAATAATCCAAAAACGCAAACCTGTACAGCAAAACCTCCTTGAAGAATTGATTGAGATAAAAAGATCTAGGGTTTCGCATCAGTCTGAACAAGGACAACCATTCTTGAAGAACACTTTTCCACTCTTTCCCCTTACAACCCTCCTGACTATATAATTTCACACTGTAATTTCCAGAACAAGTAGAAAAGCATGGGTCAATTGGAGAGGACCAAAGCAAACACACTTTCCCCAAACCTTAAAAACTATAGTTGAAAAATAAAATACACCTCTTAAGATCTTCAATATTATAGCCCAGAAACTTCAAGAACAGAGGTACAATTTGTCGTGAACGCGATTCAGCAACAGATGAAATTTTCTGTAAACACTGAATCAATAAAGAAAAAATTGTTGCACACGACGCACCATCAAACACCGGACAGACATAAGACCTGAAGCTTCCATTCAAATCTGCAGATATTTATCACAGTAATTAACACTAAAGTGAAACCATTGTAAACAAAAACGAACAGTCCTTCAGCAAAATAGCAAGTTCGGACCATATGAACTAAAAGAAAAGCTAGCCAATTGCAGTCAGGGATAAAATAGATGGAACATACTATTAGCTGTCTCTAATGACTCCCCCTTGCTTTGAACAGCTTCATTATGAGAACCCAGAAAAACAGACAAATAATGATCAAAGTACTCAATATATCTGTCCCATAGCAGCCCAAAGTATTGACTGAGGAGGACAGCTATGCAGTCCAATGTCGGATTCCACAAATAGCTAAAACGGTTATGAAAGATTCCAATAATTCCACTAAGAACAGCAGGCATATACTCTTCAGCTACCCTTCCAGCGGATAAACTCATCTGTATTTTGGATATCAGTAGGATGACTTTTCTACTGGTTGCAATAGAAAGAGGTGTTTCTTCAATCAAAAGTAGGAGATGAATCACCTGGAAGTAATCAGGAAACATTTAGTGATAGAAGAAATTATATAACAAAGGAGAAGGTATCACATTCATACATTATTGCCATGGTAGTCCACAAGAGTGGGCTGAGGAATATCCATTCTCATTTTCTTCTCAAGGGATCGTTCATTAGTAGAACTGATATCAGTCAAAGGTTCGTAGTGGCACAATATTCTCGAGGTCGAAAGCCGCAAACTCTTGTCCTGGTGGCTCAAATTTGCAGCAAACACGCTTAAGGCATCCACCAACTTACTCACTACAAGCTCTGGGTGATACTTTTTAGTGCTTGCATCAGCTTGGATTATGGACCTTCAAGCATAATTGTAAAGGGTTACCAACTGAAAGGAAGAGCAAAAAGTGTTACCAAACCTGATTTTAAACTCATATGAACATACCCATAAACTGAATCCAAAAAATCAGCCACTGGAGACAACACTTGAGAACATGTCTTGTGCTTCCTTGCCAGATTTAAGAACCTGCTTATGACAGAATCATCACATCCAGAATTTTGATTGGCCAGTGACTTACAATAAGAACCCAATGCAGCACCAACCAAGCTCTGCCAGGTAGTTCTGGGATGTCCAGCAATGTCAGCTAAGAAAAGCAAAACACACAAAGGACAGTCAGAAACAGAGACATGTAGAAAGTTATAGTGACAAAAAATTCACTATACTTTAGGAGGGAAAAGGTCACAACAACAAGGTCATAAAAGATTCATTTCTTTTAGAAACAGATGTCACATTCTAGCATATAGGCAGTTATGTCCATCTCATGAACAATTCCCCCATTAAATTTTAGCCCTTCGTTTGTGAAATATTTGCTTATTTTGGTCCCACAAATGCAAAAGGTGGTATAGAACTTTGTATAGCTAACTTTTTCCCTTTCTAACTCATTTCAGATAACATGTCTTACCAGATTCAGTACTCAAAAGCTCATCTAGAGCATTAACCAAGTCCATTAGCAATGACTCATTCACTGAACCACCTACTATATAAGGATAACAGCCTATGATTCCCCACAGCATGGCTAACTCATTTTCTTCAATTTGCATAGAATATGGTTTCTTTTGTATCCGCTGAATCCAGCGACCAATGGATTCTTTGAGAAAACTGTGAATTCTTGAAAGCTTCTCATTTGGAACTTCAACCAAGAAGCTATGCTCTTGTACTGGCAGCCTCTTAAGAAAGATCTGCAGCAAATATATAACTTCTTCTTCTGAAATCTCAATCATATCATTTAATGCACTGAAATATCATTCGAAGGTTAAAGATCAGTTAGCACCCAATAATTATCACATGTAAAGAAATATTAAAAAACAAGCAACCACAATTCACCCATGAAGTGTGCTTTCATGTGCAAAAGCAAAGCCAGGGACATAGGCAGTACCTTATAATGCTAGTCCTGAAGAAATGGACAATGCAAGAGTCCTTCAATAGAAGATCTTCGACAAAAGACAGCAAACTACAACATTAGGCAATTGTTAGGGAAACAAGCAAGAAATGTCACCTGGAAAACAAACTCACACTTGCAAAAGAAAGGCAATACCTCTTATTCCTCAAATCAAACACAGGAGCCCATTGCATTGAAACAGAAGAGAGAGAAGAAATATTGTTATCTCTATATAGACCATCAAGAATGCAAAGTATTGACTGCATAACTTTGTCAACAATGTTTGATGTTTGATCAATTGCCTTCACAGTAGGATAAGGCAGAATGTAAGTCTGTACAAGTAACTGGACCAATTGAAGCACCCGTTGGTAATCTGGAATAAGCACAATGTCTTAGAAAACCACTTCATAATGTACAAGGCAAAGGACATGGACATTGCTTGCAACCTACCAGAAATTTTCTGAATGTAACTAGCTTGCAGGGTAGAAACAAGAAGGGACAAAAGGCGACCAAGGTGCAATAGATGGCCTTGAGATACACACTCAGTTATCTCCTCATATAAGCAAACCCACATCAACTCCAACTCTGTAGCTTCCAATTCTTCACATAATCTCTGCAGTGTTAGAACAAGAACTTCAAGAATAGCCTCAGCACCTACATTTTGCCAAAACACACAAGTCAAATGGAAAAGTTAGAGCCAACAATATGACAGATTGTAAGGTTTGTATTAACAACTTCATTGCTCCAAACAATATTTAAAACCATACATAGAAAGAAAGCATTTATAAGAACTGAGCACACAAAATAAAGCCACGGTGAATTTTATGTTAAATAATAAACTTTTAGACATTTCTCCCTCTGACTCATAGGTAAATCACATTAAATTTAGTATATCCTACCACCTGAAAATATAGAAGATGGAAAGATCTAAGTGCAATTTTATGCGAAGCTAGCACTTCCAATTTTCTGCAGGCAGCAAAATAGAAAGTACTGCAATGGTAGATAAGCTTACCCCCTGTGAATTGATCACCTATTACAAACAAAGACTTGTCAATCAGTAGGCGTAACACTTGTTCAGCCCTTGAGTGTAACCTTGAGGAGCTTCCTCTCACAACATACCACAATAGTGAACTGACAGCAGACTTTCTTATTGCCAATGATTTCTTTGCAACTTCAAACATAAGCTTCCTCACTCCTGTTGGTTTCAAGAAGTTAACAGACGTAAGGAATGTTTAGCTGAAGATAGCAGTATGCTTACCTTTCTCACCCATCATAAAACCACAAAAAAAAATGTATGAACAGAATGATACACAAAAGAGATCAGAACTGGAAGGAACTGCTAAGTGATACCTCTTGAGTTGATTTCCAGAAAATCTGAATATCTAATAAGCAACAACTGCATTTTTATTCTGTCTAGGCATAGGAAGAGTGACAATATGTCCTAAGCCCTGATCTGGAACTACCGAGATGCTCGAGAATATTTAGAGCTTTCATAACGAATTTGTTGATATTTAACACTTCTTTTCGAAGAATAATGTTTTTAAATTTCAGTTACTGTTATATTCCCATGAATTGGCATATCAAAGAGAAAATTGCCAGAGGCATTGAGCATCTGTTTATGGGGTTTGTTTACAGAAATCTTTTTACAAGCTTATTTACTAGTCAGTTCTTTTTACTTCTTGATTTAGAAACAAACGATCTATGAGTCATTGTTATACGGTTTTTATCAGGGTTCAATCAGGACTTCTATGATTAATTCTTGACTTGCACAATGGGATGCCAAACCCAGATGCTAGAAAGAAACTGAGTCATAAGAGGTAATTTGCTTCCTTTCCTAGTCTTCTCAACTACCTCACTGATGACTAGCATGTAGCACCTAAAATAGAAAAACCCGTTTTACTGGATCAATATATGTTTCAAAACAACATTTAACTCATTGCATAACACTTCACCATTTGAAGTCTGATATTTCTGCACTTCTCTGCCACAAGCTTTAAGAAATGTAATAATAAATTGACACAATAGAGTCCTGCATCAAGCTGTATCATCAGAACATCATTAAAAATTTAAGTGTCTAAATAATGAGCAGGATCAGATCTACTAGGGGCAAAATTAAGAGCACCAAAAGCTGGTGATGTTAACTCTCTCCGTATCTGCATTGCCTATTATAGTACATAGCACAAGAGGACAAAAGAACATGAAATAAATAGGACTGGGAGTAAGGATGATAACAATGAAGGAAATTAGAAGAGATCTCCCAGCTCAGCCAAAGAGTCTAATATGATGAAAGGCAATAAAATATAATAGTGAACCAGTCTCCAAAGTGGTAAACAAGAATATAGCCATAACAGATATACTTGAAATAACACCTAACAAGTTCATAAACACAAATTATGCCAGTTTCCATGCATTTCAATCCTTGGACTTGGAGATGAAATTGTTAACCCCAAAACGTTAAAAGTTATAAGATAGTCATCAAAGAAGGGTCATCAAATAGTGATATAAGAAGCTAAGACATAGAAACAGTTGATTATTACATTTTGAAAATGATAGCTTAAAACAGGTCAAATATTCTTTTGCCGTAACTAAATCTCTACAGATAGAAATTTCTCCACGAACACGAATCGACGGGCACACAGGTAGAATACCTTTTATAAGCTGCTTAACAGGAGCATTCCTCAATATGAATGATACTGAGTCGGCCATAAATTCGTGGACATACTCCTTGGGATAGTATCTTAATTGTACTGTTACCCTGTGGAGAGAGAGAGAGGGATAAGCTACTTACTAACACCCAAAACAAGTGGAACCTCCAATTATTGGCAGAGAACAACTTATAAGTATGATCTGCTGAATTGGCAGAGAATCACAGTCACATCTGCAAGTGAAGTTTTGATAGTTGGTAAACTTACTTTAGAACATCAACAACATCTTTAACGAGATATTTTTGCAGGTACATCATAATAAAAGACCATGACTTGAAAATCTGCAAAACAACAAGCAATTGAATTCAGATCTGATATGACGGTAATGTTGAAGGTGGTATACTAAAGATCACCCTGTAGAAAATACCTGCTCAATAATATCTGGTTCTCTATCAGCACCACTTTTGAGAAGACACACCAAGGAGTCAGCAATCTTCTGGAGAAAGCTGGCAACAAAAATATGAATAGAATTTTTGAAGGAACAACTAAAAACTGTTCTAAATACATAAACTTACTTAAATATTAGAACATATTGGAATAAACTAGCACAAAGATACGAGTAAAACTGTTGAAATGTGTTCTTTAGGCCCAAACTTGTAGAAGTATTAGGACAGGGTTGATCTGCACAGTGCACACACCCACAGATACTTAACACCTTCAAGGTCATATGGAATAATTTTAACATTCACGACACCATTGAACTAGACAGATGAAGAACAGGGAAACTAAGTTGCACGGACTCTTCGCTTTTAATGTTGCACCCGCGTTGGATTCTACAAAATTGCACTATTTTTGGAGAATCCGACACGCACCCATTGACATTTTTGAAGAGTCCAAGCAACGTATCACGGAAACACATAAACAAGGATAATGAAGCACAAACTAATTGAAATGAACATAGTAATTAACAGAAGCCAATGAAATGTATCAATTTAAAATGGAAGAAAATACCTGCAAAATGAGAAGTATAAAAACAAAAAGACAACCAAACAAGATAAGAAAGAAAAACAGATAGCAAGGGCCACAATTAGGGAATTGTTTCCAGAAATGACGATACTATTTCCAAATGTTACTGTCGTGAAACTATAAGCAAGGTGCTAAACAATTCCCCATAATGGCACAATGTTCATCGGCATGAAGCAAGAAGAAAATTAGATAGAAGCAGCACTCACGGTAAGAAGTCCTCCAGGAGATCTCTAGATAAGGCTGCAATCAACCTACAGAAAAATATAGCTCATCAATAACGGACTTGACAATAAAAAGGACAACAAAACAGTTAAGCACTTTATCTCTGGCGCTCTATTAAGAAAATGATGTGAACAATAGCATATAGCAAAGCAATAGAAAAATGCACAAGAGGAAAAGGGTGAGTACTACACGAGCTCGTAAGTAAAATACAGAACGAGCCTTGTCAACGAAGCAGCGCGACTTCATCTTGCTTGCTTCTGACGAAGCTTCTAGTTCTAAATAATAGGAATTCAATTATGGCAAGAATATTGTCGACCGTTACAGGCGATAGCGAAGCCAAGCCGTATAAAGGCGAGAAACCCTTATAGCAATAGCAAACGCCCTACTTATAGCCTATCAATAGGTCAGTCAATATCAGTAGAGGTCCTCTTGCCTCAAAAAAGAAGTCAACCCAACATGGACAATGATAGGTAGACGTAGACCAAAGATTTACACCGTCCTTGCATGCTTGCTTTGCGCATCGGCATAGCTTTTTATACTCCAAAGCTAGTAAAAATATAATATTCCTAGACTTCCGCAAAAGATCATGTTTAGCAATTAGCTTTTGGAGATTGATGAATGAAACTTTACCGTTCTAGGAATTTTTTAGGAGGTTCGAGAGCCTATCGTAATTCTGAAGCAGATAACAAAATAGCATTTATGCCTCCAAAACACTAAAAGGAGTAATATTTTTCTTCTTTTTTATTTTGTTATAACTAAGAAATCTCCGAGGCCAGTGGTGTGTAGTTCAAAACATGGTAGGTAAAGTCCTCCTTCCTACACCACTTAAATACCAGGTTTTTTTCAGTGGCGAGGTTTGAATCCGTGACGTGAGTCTAACCCACACATCATATTGCGAGCTCTTACTACTAGCGTAAGTTGCTCGGACTCTTCACTTTTGGTGCCGCACCGTATCAACACAACGTGGGTGTGGGTGCGAGTGTCGTACCCAATCTGGTCAACCAATTTTGGGTACTTTGACCAAATTTGAGGGAGAAATTCTAGATAGATTCAATGAACTTTGTAATAAAAAAAAACTAATGTAAAATTGAAGAAAATGGAATATCTTGTATGTATAAATTTCTATTGTCACTCCCTTTCTTTTTATCTCCTTCTAGAATTCTCCTCTTGAACAATATTTTCTCCTCAAGTTTTCCACATAATATCTCATAATTAAGGTTTTATAACTCTATCTTTAGATATTTGAATTATCTTAATCCCAGCACATGTATCCATTCATGGATCCGTATCTCCAAATCTTAAAATTTAGACCATAGAGGATGCGACCTATAAATCCGCACCGAGTCCGAGCAACTTAGCCACTGGCAAAGGGGTAATATCCAGATGGGAACAAATCAAGGAACCTGAATAAGTTTGTCCTTGTTCATTTTTCCTTTTTTTGATTAAGAAGCCTTTCCCTGTTCATAAAGCTCTTAATTTGGTCAATCAGAATCTATGTTTATAGTATGTCGAATCTTTTCAGATATAAGAGTTGGTGAACTTCCAAAACTAGAGAGGAAAAGGTGTACTGTTCATAAAACAAACAAAAGCAAAAACCAAGAAAATCATCCTTGAGAGAATCCAGTAAGTTCCCAGAATACCCGAGGATTGGCTCAAGGGATAGTCTCCCTTTCATGTCCAATCTTGAGAGGAGTTTTGCGACTATCAGTTCCTTCTGCAGTATAATTTGCGGTAGTGTCTGTACCAAGGGAAATACCTCCTCATAAAATGAAATAAAATCCTCTGCAGTGTTTAATTCCTGTTATTTTGTCCAAAGAAAAACAGAGAGAATAAGTGGAAATCCAAAAAAGAAAAGATAAACATCCTAAAAGCCAAAAGGTAAGAAAAGAACAATCAAAAGCAGTTGAAACCAACTTCAAAATCAAATGGCAAAGCAGTCAGAAGCTATATTGCATTAACTCTTCATTTGCTTAGACATGTCTGTGTCGAACTGCATCAAAACTTCTCTAAGAGTTGAATGTGCTAGACCTGGTGCTTATAAGCACTGAAACTATAACCAAATCCACGTACCCAGGTCCAAAACTACTAGGATAATGGAGAAACTTATAAAACTCTTTACCAACCGTTACCGTGCTATGTTTTACAGCCTCATAGGGAAAAAAACATGATTGAACCCTTACTAACTGTTTGGATCTTCCTCAATCCAATAAAGTAACACTATCAACTGATCAAAAAGGTGTAAGAATTAAGCAAAAAATTAATTTTCTAAGTTAACTTTGTGAAACAGCAGCTTCTTCCATTTCTCAAGACATCAACAGAATTGTTTAGCTGAAAATTTTTCACAAACATCAAATTAACGCCCATATAAAAAATCTCCAAACAGAAGAATTCTAACTGTCACTCTATAGTTCAACTTTTACTCTAACAAAACCAAAAACTTCACACCCCGCAGATGAAATATAAAGTTAATGTACTTCAACATGAGAAAAAAGTCGTAACAATGAAATTCTCCGAAAACAAAGAATTAACCAAATATTCAACACTTTTTACATATAAGGTAAAGGAAATCTACAAACAACAATACGAAAGTACGCACTCTCCATTCCATAATGCAATCCCGGAAGAAGGAGGAACCTTCAGATGGCTCGGCTTTTAAAGGGTCAAGATTTCTGTACACATCAATGTCAACATCTTCAATCCGCTCTGAAAATGTCTTGAACTGCACCATACAAAAAATTCAACAAATTCAATCCCCACAAAAGAAAAAAAGAAACAAACAATTGACAATCATAGGCGCAACAAAAATGAGCACAATGGGTTCATGTGCAAATTTTAGACGTAGCAATTGCTTAATGCTATTCATACTTTTTTCATCATAGACTAACAAAAAAGCTATCAGCAATTTGCACATTTAGTAGGCTCAACTGTAAGTCAAAGCATTTCATATAACTAGCCTTGACATAGAGACTGAATATTATGATTGAAGAAGAACAAGCAAATACAAATAAATTTAGATATTCAGGCTGCCTCAAGACAGTAATAGTAGAAAAAAAGAGCATCCTATTCACAGAGATGTACCCCCTCTGATTCAATTTGTTTGTTGGCACGAAATTTAAGAAGGTAAAAAAAAAGATCTTTTAATCTCTGGTCTTAAAATTAAAGAGAGGCTGAATGTACCAAAGATGCCTTTTCTTATGGTCTTCAACATGTTAGATTGAAAGTTGAAATTAAATAGTTGTCAAAAAAGAAAAAAGACATTCTTTTTTAAATTCACTTAAAAAAGAAAGTAAGAAACAAATTGAGATGGAGTAAGTACAGTTTATGAAAACATTATACAACATCAAACACACAGTAATCCCACAAGTTAGGAGGTAGAGAGATGGTTTTCCCTAGACCCTCAGGCTCAAATGAAAAATATCACACAAGTATGTAAAGTAAAAACAATAAATAAAGAATAGAACAATAGCAACAACAAAGAAAAGGAAAATTAACAGGTAATACTAAAATTGAAACAATAAAATAGCAGTAAAGTAATACTAAAGTTGAAACAACAGTAGGAGAGTAATACTAATAAGTCTCAATTACCTAGAAAACTTTCTACCTTAATCCTGGACTACCATATCTTCTACAACAGCTCAGAAAATAAGAAATAACTTACAGTAAAACGGCGGCGACCCGGAGATTTATTGAGAGATTTAACAGCGTACATATCTGAATGAGTTGCCATTATTTGCTGAATCCAAATTGCTTGCCCCAACTGTAAGTAGATTTCGGCTATGGGGAAGAGGAAAAAAAGAAGCTAAGAAGAAAGAGGTTTAACAAAAGGGTTTAACAAGGCGTAATATATAAAATGGTTTTTTCTATTTTATTTTATTTTTGGAATTGGAAAAAGAATAAATAAAACTAATGTAAATTATGTTTTTTTTAGAAAATAATTCTAATTGGCAGGAGTTGTGAAAACCCTCAAACTTCGTAAATTATTAATTTCGTTCTCAAATTATTGATACACATTTGATCTAGTAATATGTGTGAAATATACTTATAAATTTTCGTTGAGTTTAGAGATATTTTTAACATTTTTTCTGTTATTTATTAAGATTTTCATGCTCGTATAAGAGTGTGAGACAATTTGCTATATTAGATTAGGAGTATATTTGAGTGTTTTTAAAGCTAACAATAATTCAAAAATGAAATTAATAATTTACATCAAATTTAAATACATTTTCAATACTTCGATTTCATATACGTGCATGTCATACTTTACCTAATTAAATATGTACCATGAAACTTATTAAATGACGAAGTCTTATGTTTTGCTCTCCATTGATAAATCTTGAAATCACAAAAAAACCTCGAAAATTACTCTACTATATAGTTTATAAAATCAATCATAATAATTTAAAATTGATAAAAATATTTATATTTTATATTTAAAAAAAATATTTTTTTAATGTTGGATATTCATCAAGTACCTATTAAAATTGTTTTTTTTTTAATTTATAATTTTAATGTTATTTATTTAAGTATAAATTAAATATACGGAAAAAAAGTAGTATGAATAATTTCATTTGAGTACCTCTAATTTGTTCATTAATGCTATACGAGTCCAAAACTTTGAGGTTTCTATAGATTGACCCCCCCACTTTTTTCTATTTCTGTTCGGCCTTTCCCCGTACCTGACCCCTTCACCAAATTTAGGGTTGGTATATTTTGTAGCTTCAGTTACATGGCTGACCGGAACAATTCATCGGCGATTACAGTGACGGCAGCGGTGAAACCGATATGGGCGAAGCAAGCTGAGGAAGCGAAGCTTAAGAGCGAAGCAGAGAAAGATGCGGCTGCGAAAGCTGCTTTCGAAGCCACTTTTAAGAACGTCGGAGCTTCAGCCGCCGTAGCAGCATCCGACAGTGACGAAGACGATGAGGAATATGAGCAGAAAAGGCTCGCGGAGAAGCCGATCGGTCCGGTTGACCCAACAAAATGTACGGCCGCCGGCGCTGGCATCGCCGGTGGAACAGCGTGTGCTCCGTCAACTTTCACCGTTGTGACGAAGGATTCCGACGGTCGTAAGGTTCCACATGGTGGGGCGCAGGTTAAGATTAGGGTTTCACCTGGTGTTGGAGTTGGAGGATCAGATTTGGAAGGGATTGTGAAGGATATGGGTGATGGGACATACACAGTGAGTTATATTGTTCAGAAGAGAGGAAATTATATGGTGAATATAGAATGTAATGGGAAGCCCATCATGGGCAGTCCTTTCCCTGTTTTCTTCAGCACAGGTTTGCTTTTCTCTTCACTTGGATTGGTGAATTTCATACTGCTTTATACTTCCTCCGTCAGGTAGCCTAGCTTAGTGAAAAATAGAAAACTTTGGGAAGAAAAAGATGCTAAAATTAGCTGGGATGAAGGTCTAGTAACAATGGCAACTTATATCAGGTGTAGTATATGCTAAGTCTTTTTTGTTTGTCTCGAAAATTGTAGGTCAGTAATAATTGTAGAGTTACTCTAGGATTAAAGTAATTTGAATTACTATTTAGCATTGGAATTAATTGTGTTCCATAGAGCAAAATGGAAAATTTTCATAAAGCTGTGTAAATTTATCTAATGATAGCTTTGTTAAAGAAAAGAATTGGACTGAACAACTCAAGATACTTTTTTTAGAATGGTGACAATTATCTAAACTCTAAAGATACTTTTCACCCCAGTCTGATTTAACTTCTATAAGTTGGATCAAAGTGAGTATGTGATCGTCGATTTGTGTATAAGCATGACTGTGATCTGTAGTTATGTGGATAGTTGATTGGACTTTAAATTTTTAATGAGGCTATGAATGGATTGCAATTATATAAAGGCTTACTTGAATTATCTAACCTAAGCTAATCCATTCACTAATCAGCATTACTATTTGGATTTTGGCTATTTTACAAAAAACAGGTCTTTTTAAATTATTTAGTATCAATGGGGTTGCTGAAATGAGGTCCTATTTGATCGGGATTGTTCAATCATATTTTTGTTGTATGTTATTTAGTTGGATTGTCTTGATGTTTTCTGTTGTTATCAGGATGGCTTGTGGAGTTCTTTTAGTTGTTGTATTGGACTTAAACATCACAATCAATATGAGCCCCATAAAAAAATTCCCCTCCAAAAAATAAATGGGGCTCCTATTATTTTTGATGTTTTAAAGTCCACTTCTGTTGTCCCTAGTTTGATGAAGTTGTTTGGTGTTAGTTGTGGGATTCTATGTAGTAAGACGTAGTACCTCAATGTAATTATGGAATATTATCCACTGCACCTCTCCATCATAATTATTTTGCTCCGACCCAAATAGAATGGTGTCTTCTTGCATGTTCACTTTTGTGCCTTTCCATGAGTATGTAGATCTACTTTTTTTGGATCTACGTATTTGTCCTTTGTCAACATTTCTAAATTCCTGTTAGAGCTATAAATTTATTCAAAACTCAATGCACGACAGTGTTGTGAAAGGTGATCGGCTTGTTGCCAATGGCAAGGGATTAGGCGAGGTGGCCCTTCACTGTCTTTTAGCTTTGTGGCTAGTTGATCTTCAAAAGGCAACGCCATAGCGACAAAGGTGAGAGGCAACAAAGTTGAGAAAGGCGCCGCCTTTTGTATTTCTTTTTTTTGTTAAAAAAAAAGCTACCAATTTAGGGTTTTAAAAGTTAAAAGGTAATTTTAGGATTCTCTTTCCAAATTTGCACTGTTGCACTCTTAGACTTAGATTGCGACTCCAATCAATCGACCCGATTATACTTTCCAGCCACCAGCCAGACTTTTCAAGCAACTCCAAAGTCTAATCAATACGTATTTCTTTTCTTCTTCAGATTTCTTCTTCCTGTGTTTCTTTTTCCTTCTTCTTCTTGAGACTTCAGAGTTACTTCTACCTCTGTTTTTCTATCACTATTTTGACTTTTATTTTGTAATTTTCTCATTTAAGTTCTAGACTTTTAATATCTACTATCTATTTTCTGTTTTTGAATTGAAATATTTGCTTATATATTATTGAGATTTTGATTATTTGTGTACACAAATAAATATTTTAATTTTTTAATATAATTGGATCCATACTTCAAAATGGCGAGCGCCTCTTTTTGTCACTATTCGCCGTCCAAAACACCATTGCACAATAACCCTACCATTACCAATTACTCAGAATAGAAATTACTCAATTAGATGTCCCAATTATTTTTGTTGGCTAGGGTTTCTATATGAAGGAAAGTAAAACAGTCTAGGAATATCCATGATAGATGAGATGACGACAAGGTTTCAGCGTGGATTTGGCTGAAGCGGAGATCATAAGTGGATGGTGCATCATAGCAGGAATGTTACTCATTCTTTGATTTGTTTCTTGGTTACCGTATTTGAGTCACATAAAAGCAAAAAAAACTTCAAATTGGCTAGAAGGTTTCAAATTGGCTAGAAGGTTTCAAATTACTACCCCACTTTCTGTTCTTTTCTCGAAAAATTGTCACCAAATTTTTTGCTTTTTAATGTGCCTTTCTGAATCTGTTCAGAACTTATTATATAAAATTTGGTGCTGCTTTTCTCTAGTGCTTACTCTAAATTTTTTCTAGTTTTGTGATGTTCTCATTAATTTTCTGAAGTAGTTTGAACGAGGAATGTGATGGTTGACTTATAACATGGAACTGTAACAATATGTTAGATATTTTCCTTTTCAGTACATAGGTATGAGGAAGCTGTACTTATGACCTACTATATTATTCTTTTACAAACTAATCAGAGCATGGCTGGAAAAAATGTAGATGCACTGTGTTTTGATGACATTGAATACTTGAGCAAATAATAAAATATTAGTTGGATTTGATCCTCATGTTTTGGCTTAAAAAACTCAACATTGTATTCTAGATGTTAAAGAATTTAATGTTGTATTTGTATCACGCAGGCAGTACAACTGGCGGGCTATTGGGTATAGCACCATCAGCCACATTTCCAAATATGGTCAACCAGAACATGCCTAATATGCCAAACTATTCAGGTTCTGTATCTGGGGCAGTCCCAGGATTGCTTGGGATGATACCAGGTATTGTTCCTGGAGCTTCTGGAGGTGTAGTTTTACCTGGAATTGGGGCATCTATTGGGGAAGTTTGCCGAGAATACCTTTACGGACGATGTGCAAAAACTGATTGCAAATTTAATCATCCCCCTCACAATCTTCTAATGACTGCTCTAGCTGCGACCACCAGTATGGGAACGCTTAGTCAAGTGCCCATGGCACCTTCTGCGGCTGCTATGGCTGCTGCTCAGGCAATTGTTGCTGCACAAGCTCTTCAAGCGCATGCTGCTCAGGCACAAGCACAGTCTGGAAAAGATTCCTCTGGTATTTCTAGCTCTCATTATTGTCAATAAATTCCGCCTATTTGTTGATTATTGCGAGTTATTCTTAAAAGTTCCTTGCTCGACTAGAACATTGATTCTTGAAATTTTTCTGGTACTTCTATCTCCCATCATTGCCCAATAAGTAATTTATATTTTGTTTGTTGCTGGGGTCTGCACATAAACTTTTCTTACTTAGGTTTCTTCAAACTATTTTGCTGCTATAACTTAAAGAGACCAGATGGGCTCTTACAACTCTCTTTGTTTCTTCCCCAACCTACTCATCATAAAAGATGATTTGTAGAATTTTGTTTTTTGTAATTTTGTATCTACTTGATGCCTTTTTATGAAATACCTTACTTCATTTAAAAAAAAGAAGAAGAAGATGATTTGTAGAAATAAAAATGCATATAGACATTTCTGTTAGGTATCCATGAGAGTGTACCTTATTCTACTTGTTTACTTTATGTATCAGGTGACAAAGATGGAAAGGCCGAATCCCTTAAAAGAACCCTGCAAGTCAGCAATCTCAGCCCACTTCTGACAGTGGATCAGTTGAAACAGCTGTTTGGTTTCTGTGGTGCAATCATCGATTGTAGCATTACTGATTCCAAACATTTTGCTTACATCGAATACTCAAAACCCGAAGAAGCAACTGCTGCTTTAGCGTTGAACAATATAGAAGTTGGTGGTCGCCCCTTAAATGTTGAAATGGCAAAACAACTTCCTCCGAAGGCAGCTATCTTAAATTCATCAATGGGTTCTTCTTCTTTGCCCTTGATGATGCAGCAAGCTGTAGCAATGCAGCAGATGCAGTTCCAGCAAGCCCTATTAATGCAGCAAGCTATGACTGAACAACAAGCTGCTAATCGAGCTGCAACCATGAAAACTGCTACAGATTTGGCTGCCGCTAGAGCTGCAGAAATAAGCAAGATGTTGAAAGCAAATGGTTTGGTTTCTGAAGATAAGGAAACTGATGATAAGGCTAAGTATGTCACCTTAAGTATTTTTCTTATATGCTTATAATATATCTTATGTGTTTGGTAATTCATCTAACTGGTATCAAGAGTACCTTTAACTATTAAAGTTGGACTTATTGCACCTGTAGAACATCATCACGCCTTGTTTTTATGAAACAGCATGAAGTCAGTGTAAGCTATGCATATCCATACTTGTAGATGCCCAGAATGATTACATATAGCTGGCTATGTT
Organism: Solanum aculeatissimum; assembly: GCA_038996855.1. Classification (NCBI taxonomy): domain Eukaryota; kingdom Viridiplantae; phylum Streptophyta; class Magnoliopsida; order Solanales; family Solanaceae; genus Solanum; species Solanum aculeatissimum. The sequence continues at coordinate 9,220 of JBCEWC010001636.1, read as the reverse complement.
CAATGCTTTGATTATAATTGACAACATAATAGGCTTAGGGGGTGTTTGGATTAGCTTAGTTTTAGGTGCTTTTGGCTTTTAAGCACTTTTTTAGTTTTGGAGGTGTTTGGAAAAGTTAAAAAGTGCTTTTAAGCACTCACCTTTAGGCCACAAAAGTTAAATATAAGCCAAAAAGCCATAAGTAGGGTATGACCTGCTTATGGCTTTTAGCTTTTGACTTATAAGTTACTTTTATAAGCTTATCCAAACGGGCACTTAATTGCGACTTCTTAAGACCCTCTATGGCTGTCTTTGATCTTGATGGATAAAGAGGTCACTAAAACCCTCCAATGAAAAGGGAGGGGGTGGGGGTGGGGTGGGGGGGGACGCTTGTAGAAACCAAGTACAAGTTTAATTTCTGCTTTATAAGTTATATGTGAAAGGTTCTGGGAGGAGTGGAATCTAATTATAAGGATGACCTACTGAATCTCCTAGTATCATACGTTTTACAAGGGTGGGATTTGAGGGGGAGGGGGACCAACTACAAGGCTTTCCTGGTGAATCTTCCAAGCATCTTATGGTTTATATTTGAAAAAACCCTTGAATAATTGTTGCATAATCTATTTCAGTTCTGCAGGAGATCCTATAATGTATGCTGGTTTGGTTGTTCCTTATTTAGTTATTATGGAAAATCGACAGTAAGAAATTTTAATCTGGAGCAATTTCTAGGAAGGTAACAAGCCTTCTTTTTCCGAGGGTTGGTGTGTCCGAGAGTATAGAATTTCTCATCGTCTGCTATTTATTTGCTTGTTTAAGTGTATTGGTCTTCTACTAATGAGCTGCACTGCTATAGGTCACCTTCTCCCAGTCGTGCTAGGTCAAGATCCAGGTCGCCATCCAAATCACGATCCAGATCCAGATCTCCAATAAGTTATAGGCGAAGGCGGAAATCCCGTTCTTTCTCTCCTCTGCCACGGAGATCAAGAGATTATAGATCCAGGTCACCTGTAAGATCCCGGCGTTATTCAGGTTACGAAGATGAAAGGCGGCCATTTAGGGATGTTAGGTATGCTAATGAAAGAAGTCGAAGACGGGATTTTGTTAGATTCTATGATCGTCGTTCTCCTGTTTCAAGGAGAAACAGAAGTAGAAGCACAAGTCCACGAACTAGAAAATCTTACCGTGACGATTCAGGATCACCAAAACACCGCCGAGAAAGTCCAGCTCTCAAGACAAGTAGAGCTTCTCGCCATGAGTCACCATCACCTGAACATAGACGAAAAAGTAAGTCATCCCCAAAAGATGGTGAAAGAAAATCAAAGCACAGTAGGCGATCAAGATCGAAGTCTACTGAAGTAAGGGACCAGTCTGATGATAGGTTAGAAGGAAGCAGGGGTGAGAAAGCCAAGCAGAAGGATCAGGGAAGGTCAGCATCACCGCAGGTTGTTGAGGTTGCACAGAAGAAAATTTCACCGGAAGTTGTGGAAGAAAGCAAGTCAAAGTACAGAAGAGCCTCCAGGTCCAGATCTCCAGAAGAGAAGCATCATTCTAGCAGAAGCAGAGAAGAGAAAAGAAAGCATCATGCTAGAAGGCTCTCCAAGTCAAGGTCCAAATCTCCTGAAGAGAAAGATCACTCAAGTGATAAATTAGACAGAAATAAAGGAGATAAACCAAAGCATCGAAGTAGAAGGCACTCAAAGTCAAGGTCCAGATCTCCTGAAGAAAAACATCGAAGTAGAAGGCGCTCAAAGTCAAGGTCCAGATCTCCTGAAGAAAAATATCATTCAAGTGCTAAATTGGAAAGGAACAGAAAAGAGAAATCAAAGAATCGAAGTAAAAAGCGCTCCAGGTCAAGATCTGTCGATGATAAGCCGCACGGAAGTAAACAGTCGGCAAGCCGTTCTGATAGCCGACGATCAAAGCACAGGGCACGTTCTAGATCAAATTCTTCTGAAAGTAAGCATGGATCAGGTCAAGATGAAACCATAAAGGATGAAGTGAGAGGTCATAGGGGTCACCGGAGAAGCTCCAGGCAGGATGACAATAATCATGGAACAACTGAGGTTAGCTTGATGGAAGAAGATCCTGCTAAGGGAATGCAATCCAGTGACTGATAGCGTCCAATGGGTTATGGCTTGTGATACTCGATTGTGTGAACATTTTATTTTACCATTGCAGAAAACATGAGAAAGTTTTGAGGAAGCATGGTGCCCTGGAAGATCGTGATCACAACATAGATTGACCCGATGATCAAGAAAGATCTGTTAGACTGAATTAATTGCAGTTTGTATGACGAAAATGCCTATTTTTGCTTCTTTTGCAGGTCCTTCATGGAACATAACCAGAAAGTGAAGTAGCATTAGTTGAAAGGTTGAATATCAAGTTTGCGCCATCTTGGATCAACTGTGCTGAGTTTCTTGTGAACTACTTTTTGAGCTCATGTATGGTGAACTTTTACCCCTGTCAGTAGGTAGTAATTTCTTAATTGTATGTCTGTTTGAGGATTACCCCTTATCCTTTTAGTAATCTCAGTACTGTGAAAGAAGGTATATCAATTACCCTTTCTTGTGAGGGAATTGTGCCTTCCACTGAAGAATTTGAATGTCCTTGAGCATTATGACTTCATATTCCTGTACTCATTTACTGATGCAAACTAATGATAGGGTAGTTTCAAAATGCTTTCTACTTAAGTAGCTTACTTGTCTTATGAATTTATTATACTACCTTTGCATGATGAATTAGTGATGTTGGTAATTCGGTAGGAGGCTCCAATTTTATTTACATTTGGTGGCTTGGTGGGCCTGTTAAATTCCAAAAACATGCAGGTTATGGGACTGGTTCTTGTTGGCGCTTTATCAATTGAATGGGCAAAGTTATATCTGATTGTATTTGAAGGTATGCTATTGATAATTTTGGTTGTTTGAATGGGAGGACATTTGCTGCTTCTGGAACAATTATTTTAAGAAAGCTGGCTGAAAATTGTTGGAATGAAGGAATATGTTAAAGTTTAAGACTGTTAATCTTCACATATTTTTGCATTGCTTCTTTCCTCATCTTTTCTTCTCCCTTTTTTCATTCTCCTTTTTTCCCCCTTTTTTTCCTTTTGTTCTTTCTTTTTTCTTTCTTCTTGAAAATGTTTGGTTAGGCAGGCTGCTATTAAGGTTAATGCAACCAGATGTTGCTGAGATGATAGTGCATGATGCTCCCTGAATCGAGCATGAAACAGATACTCATATCTGTTCTTTAATTGATGGAATTCAATTGTTGTTCCATAACAGGTAAAATCTTGTTGAATTCATTAGCTTCTGGTTTTATCCTTGCAATCGGAGTAATGAAGGACATGATGCTTATTGCTCTACGCTTTAGTTCACACACTATTTAAGTAGCCAAAATTGTCCAAAATGATTAACAGGTGGTTTATCTGGCCTCTTGGTTGTATGTTATTTGGCTGATGTCCCTCTGGGGTTACACTAATTAAAGTAATTGGAACCTCTTGCAGTTGCTTCAAATATTTGAAAACGATTCCACTTAAGAAAAACAGTAGGCATTAAGAAAATAGAGCCACTATTAAGCCATTTATCTGGGGGGATGGTATCTATGAAGTCCATGTTTGAACTGTATGCTGAAACTTGTTTGTAGCATGCTATGACATGTATGTTGTATGAAATAACCTGATACGAGGAATTCATTGATCTGTATCATGCATTTGATAGTGGAAATTCTCATATTACCCTTTTACTTTACATTGACTCCTATGCTTTCGTGGTGGCTATCTTATTGTCTTCTGAAGCCATTCTTTGTTAATTGTCTGGAGAATCTCTGCCCATCTTTTTCTCTTTTTTTTTTTGGTTTTCCATTTTGTTTTTTTCTAGGTGGTGCTGGATATGTGGGACTGAGAGCTGTATCCGGTTGTCAAACTAGATGTGGTTGATGTCACCTTTTTAATTTCCTTCCCTTTCATGTACATTCACTTTTACCCTTCCCCATCTTTCATCTGTGCTTCTCTTCCTTGCTTTCCTCGTTTTGTTTTTTGGGGTGGTTGGAGGTTCTATAAGGATTAGTATGACTAGCAAAAAGGCACAAGCAGCAAGGCAAGGAAACATTAATTTTGGCTGGTGATTCAGCAATGTATTTTTGCTAGGGTGCTTTTGTTTGGACAAGGATTATAGCTTTAGAGTAGATACACTGTGTAGGTGTGTATGGGCCATCTATGAAATAAAATCAGCAGATATTTTTTGGTAGTCTTCTTCCTTTGCAGGTTAAGTTTCAATACACCCACATAATGCGTTATAAACCTTCTTTCCCATCAAGTCTTCCCTAGTAGGCTATCCTTTGGTTAAAAATGGTGTTGGCTGATACCATTTTCACTCCCTTATAGGGTTAAACCTGATTCTGACCCTGGAATTTGCCTGATGTCCCCTCCCTTGGATCTTAAAGATATTTGTATCTTATGAAATTAAATTATCTCCAGAAGCAACTATGCTTTGTTTTGAGGTCTCATGTTTGGTGTGGTTCAGTAACTCTGTCTGACAAACATCCTGTTCTATTTGTTATACGCGTCATGCTAGCTCACTGAGAATGCACATTCCATAAACGTATGTTGTACTTGTGCATTGGCACGTGGATTCTCTTGAACCAACTTCCCCTTCTGTATTTGAATTGCGTATAATGAGGAATCTATTCGTTTTTGTTTAGTTTTATCTTATAATTTGACATGTTTCTTCCCAGAACTGTCTTTGCTCTACTTGTTTGGATTTTTCTGTTTTTAGTTTTCGGGATAATGAATATTGAAGCTGAATGATGCATGTATGAAACCTAAATGTTTGGTGTCCAAAAAATTTTAGCAGAACTGTAGGTGTAATCAATTTCAATAAACCGTTATACTTCTGTTTCACTTGTTAGTTACAACATCAATTTAAATGTAACACTCTGTTTACCTAAATTGAAAAGCAGTTTACCAGCAATTCCCAAATAGTTAGTCGGTTGTGCTTTTGTTGAAATAGGCTAAATTATGCCAGAAACACTCATAATCGCCACTCGTTGGATTTTCAAATTCAATATGTACATCCCTCATAATCTTCTAAAGCTCTCTTCAAAGTGTGTATAGATATTCCCTAAGGTAGTTGATGCCTAGAAAGAATTCAAGGTCAGGAATTTCAGTATTTGTTTTGGAAAAGAACTCCGCGGCTGCTAGGTTCTGGACCTTATGTATCAGATTGGCAACCAAAAAGAAATACTATTAAAAGAATGATGTATATTCTTAATCTTAAGCGGAGGAAGGTTTATTCACTAATACTAACTGAAGAATGGTGCGTATTCCTAATCTTATATGGAGAAAGGTCTTTTCACTATTTCATCTTTCTTGGCGGCTCAAGTAGGCAGCAAGGAGACGTGCCTGTTTGAGCAGCTTCAATATATGTGTGTATTTGTTTATATACACATCAACATGATGGTGTATATGAAGTCAAATTTGTCGAGTCACTCATGATGTAGGAAAGTAGTTTTGTCCTATGAATTATAGGATAAGATCATACTTTTTTTTTTTTACTTTTTACACCATCGATATAGAAAATAACATCTGATAGCTCATTGTCAATGTACAGCTTTTATGTTTTGTGTTTTTTCCTTAAATGTTATGATTTTGTATTTTACAATTTGGAGGAATGACATCTTATCCATCCACGTGAAAACAGTAGGCAGTGTTTGGCCACTTAGTTTTATGTCAAAATCATTGTCTAGAAACACGATTAGGTACAACTTGCAACACTTGCTATGGCACCATTATTGACCTATATTTTCATTTATCTATATTATTTTTGGTGAAAAGGATTGACACCATATTTATTATATTTATTGCGAAAGTGACATAGGTGATGTGGGAACATTATTGGGTTAGTTTTTTTTTTTTTTAATTTGCACTGGGTGTCCGAATCTCTTAGAGCCCTGACTAATCTCAGGGGTGCACATGCCCTCGGCAAGGAGTTTGCCGCAAGTGCATCACGGTTAAATCAGGTTTTACCCAGTCCAATGGACCTTAAAAATAGTTTGCACCCAATGAGTTTCGAACTTGAGACCTTGAAAGGGAGCAACCCCCAAGGCTCAAGTTTATTACCACAAAGCCAACCCCCAAGGGTTAGGGATAGTGTTATTTATTATACATGCAAATGACATTTCTAGTGTCTAGCATGTTGGGTGTGTTTATTGTAGGAAAAATTATGCGAATAACCAAATATATATTAATTAATCAGCTAACATATCTATAGGTTGGATTAATTATGACTTACGGTAAATATTTAGCTGTAATTACAGTTTGAGTTTTGTATAATTCATTTGATTTACACAAATATTGTGTGAGATTATTCAAAAGTTGTGAACAAATCTAATTGTATAGTGAAATACAGAAACATTGAATTGTATTATGAAATATACAAATGCTATGCAAAAATTGCGGATTGTATAGTGAATTATACAAACGTTGCTATAAATATAGTTATGAAATATAATTATTTAAATTATAACTATGGAACAGAATTAAGTTATTCCAATAATATCAAAGACAACTTGTTATTTGCAATTAAAGTGCATTTAAGATATTTTTCTTAAGTGGGCCTAAGGTAACAACTAGGAAAGCTTAAAGCTTTTTCAGCTCTCCCAATAATAATTGTATAGAAGTCAACAAAGTCCTCTTTGGGTGACTTCTTCAAAAATAATTTTAATGAAAAGTTGTATCATATATTTCTAATAATTATGTTTTATTCAAAAATTCCAAATTATATACTTCGTCCGTTAGGATGTTCAACTTGTTGAGTTTATGAAATTAAGAGATAATTTTACACTTAGTTTTTAATTTACCCTTGTCATTAATTATAATTATTTGCCTATTACATTTTTTAATGCATTATTCAAATGGTGATTTGGTAAAATTATTTCTATTATTTACTACTTCTTAATCCTTGTGTCAAGTCAATAAGGGTCAAGTAATGATGGACAGGTAGGACAAAAATATATTTTTCAACTCTAGCAATAATTATATAAAAGTCATTTTTGGATGATTTCTTCAAGAATAATTGTAATAAAAAATTATAGGATTTACATAAATCACATAATGTAAAGAGTTAATTATTTTTTTCTTTTTTTTGTCTTTTTCAATTTACAGAAAATTCTTACAAAATATGGTAATTACATTAATTCAGTTTCAAATACAAAAATTGAAATTTTTAAGTATTAACAAGTAATATTTAAAATATGATATATTGAAGAAAAAAAAATTTAAGAATCAGAATTATTGTATACATTTTATAGTTATGGTAGGAAGAAGTGAGCAAACTTTTTAAATCTCTATAGAAGTTTGACTAAATCAATAGTAAATTATTGGTGAGTTCATCCAAATCTAATATATCAAGTTGATTTAAAAGTATATTTATTTTTTAAAATCCTATATCGAGTTAAAAAATAAAAAAATAAATTAAAACGAGGAAATATATTGTAGTTATATGTCAAACTTGATAATTGCTTTTCAAGATCTGCTTTCGACTATTTCACACGTTGATTAGTAGAGACATGATTATCTGAAGTGAATTCTCCTCTTCCTTATTATGTATAATGTCTCATGCACAAACCCAATATTGGTTCATAAAATTTATTTCTTTAATTGATGGTTACCTAAATAATTTTAATTTTTTATCCAAAATAAATTATATATATGTGATAATACATCATCTTATCAAATATAATTAAGTATCTCAAAAATATTAATTAAATATATTTAAATTTTTTGGTCTAAAATATTATGTGTTTATGTATGATAGTAAATCTATCTTATTCTTTTTTTTTTTCCTTGAAATTCTCTTGTAAATAAGTCCATTGAAATATTTCATAATTAAAGTATTTTTTTCTCAAAATAGTTATTTCCTTTGTTTTAAAAAAATAATCGAGTTTGACTTGACATAAAATTTAAGAAAATAAGAGATTTTTAATTTTATCGTCTTAAATTAATGTTATATTAAATATAACAAAATATCATTTAATTTTGCAGCCTCAAACATATCATGTGAAAAATTAAAATATTATAAAAAAAATTATCCTTTTTAAATGAATTAAAAAAATAAATTATTATTTTTAAAACGGAAGGAATACGTACGATATTTATACAAATATCAACGACAAAGCTATTAACTAAAAAGTGAATACTATCAATTAAATGGGTCCCAAAAATTTAGAAAAATTGTATCCTACCTAACTTAAAAGTGCAAAAAAGAAAAGTTTTTTTTTCGAAAATGTTTTTGCTAAATACACACAAATATTCAATCAAAAATATTGCTCGTGAAATTTCATTTAAAATTAAAATATTATAAAAAAATTATTTTTTTCGAAACTCACTAACAAAAATACCGCAAATAAGGCCTTGCAACATCCATTGAAGGAGTAGTTCCCTACCCAGGAGCTACTTTATCATATTTCGAATTCAATGATTTTAATAAATCTCCTACTGCAGTTCGTCTTGGACCAGATCTAGAATTGTTCTCAATAGTTTGTGTAGCCATAAATCCTATTGTATTCATTGAGATCTATTGACTTTGTATACAATTTCGTTGTAAATAAACGATCCGATCATACATCCATTGGGATCTTGAAATTATATAAATATGATAAGAATAAAAACAACAACCCTAGTCGCCATCTTTATATCTGGTTTACTTATAAATTTTACTTAATTTCATTCTCAAACTATTAATAGTCTTAAAAATATCCTTCCACTTGACTAATTGAACTTAAATACACCTCTAATTTTATAACAAGAGTGAAATACACTTCTAAATTCTTGCCAAGTTGAAGGGTATTTTTAACATTTGTAATAGTTTGGGGGTATCAATAATTCAAAAATAAAACTAATAACCTACGCTAGATTTAGAGATATTTTTAATAGTTTTTTTTTTATAAATAACAACAAAGCTATTAACTAAAAAGTGAATACTATCAATCAATTAAATGGGTCCCAAAAAGTTAAAAAAATGTACCCTACCTAACTTAATAAGTGCAACAAAGAAAAGTTCTTTTTAAAAAGGGGTAATGTTATTTGGCCACAGTTTTGGCTCAAAATTTGGTCACAATAATAAAAAAATATGTTCACATTATAAACTAGTTTTATTTTAGATATTTTTGCTCTTTACTTTAAAAATTAATATATTCTTTATTCATTTTATTTCCAAGACATTGGAAATATCTAATCATCAATTATTTG
>JBCEWC010001635.1:20458-39509 GCA_038996855.1 Solanum aculeatissimum | reverse complement strand
CCTTTGACTTTTAATACCAATGAAGAAAAAAATCTTCCTATCAAATCTTCACTTGAATCTTGTCACAATTTAACACCCTTCACCTTTTAGCAATCAAACTCCCAAATTTTGCCAGTTAGGCGAAATTTACTAATTGAGGCTAGTTGTTGTTATTGTAATTCTCAACAATCTTTCTGACTACTACATATACACAAATAATTCCCTTAGACAAAAAATATAAGAAACAAGGGAACTTTTAAGTTAATAAGTTGGTCTTTCTTTTTTAACGGTAACAATATATTCATCAGCATAAAGGAATTACAGGATACCATATTTTTACAACTCCTCATAGCAAAAACATAAGAAATGCAGTTTTTCACTAGTTCATTTTGTCACTTCCTTCAGGTAAATAAGAGGTTGAGTAATTAACTAATTATTTTCATTATCATTATGACACACACTTCTTTGTTACTTTTCTCCGCTGAACACATTTTCTTCACATGATACAAACGGCATTGAGAAATTAGCAATGATCTTTTGTGAGGAATGTTTGGAGGAACTTATGAAACAAAAATAATATTGCAGGATCTAAAACACTTTCTCCCTTTTTTTTTGTCCCCAAAACACATAAATCATGTTTCTTCGTCCTTATTGCATGATCAAAATCTTATTTAAGTTGGGATAATAATTAGCTTATTTAGATGATTCTATCGTGAAGATTCCTAATCTTGACATAGACTGAAATATCTACCGAAATCCACTTGAAATAAGATCACTTACTGCTTGCATAAGATCATAGATCTCAGATTCCTTGAGATTAGCGCCAACTCTTTTTAATCCAACTTTGAGCTCCTCAAAAGTTATTTGACCACTATTGTCTGTATCTATCATCTTGAACATTTCTTTCAGACCGGCTATTTCATCTTCAGATAAGCTTTCAGCAATGACCTGCAAGTGACATGCAACACAATATTTAGTGGACAAGTTTCAATCCACAGTTTGTATAATTCTTGAACAGATGTGTGAATCTATAAACTCACTCTCAAAGCCATCTTCTTGAGCTTGTTCATTGCAGAAAATTGTTTCATTCGACTCAGAACTGCAGAATCCAGAGGCTTATCTGGAGCCACACCATCAACTTGAACCCAGCGATGGCCTACAGAGGTATCAAAATCACTCATTAACTTTTATCCTAATTCGTCATCTTGAGAGAAAGTTTTGCAATAGGAAGGACTAAATTTGTTTCATATGGTTCTAGGAGATACGAAATATTAACCACAAGGCCAGAGTTTAACTTTCTCCATTACACTAGCACAATTACATGATCAATTATGAAATAGAACATATAACAGCAAGAGATAATTGAGTATTCAGTATGGAATGAAACAATCCAAATTAGAGCACAATGATATACTCCCTCTTTTTCAATTTGTTTTTTGGCTTTGACTTGGCACAAAGTTTAAGAAAGTAAAGAAGACTTTTGAATCTTGTGGTCTTAAACTAAACATATATGAAATGTACCAAAATGTCATTTAATCTAGTGGTCCTAAACATGCCACGTGGAAAGTTAGAATTAAAGAGTTGCTATAAAGGAAAGAAGCATTGTTTTTTAAGGGACTAAAAAGAAAAGTAAGACAAACAAAATGTCAAGGAGGGAATAGTATTCATATAGAGTGCCCCAAATAGTTAAAACTCAATCCAGCAACAAAGTTCAGCACCAGAAGAAGAAACAAAAGGAAACAAGAACCACTGGGTTTACATCTATCAGTTATCTAATATGAGTTGAAGCAAGTTTTGTATAAATAAGTATTGTTATATTTTTTATTTATTTTTTCGAAGTAATATATGATTATAATCAGTAATTGATATCCCTCAATAATCTCTCGGAGATGATATTTAAGTAAGTTAGCTAATAGCTTGGAAGAGAGAGGGAGAGAATCAGACAGACTATGGAAGTGTTTGGTATGAAGGAAAACATCCTCCATATGAAACACACCCTATAAGAAGCTTTAAGCTGGCATATGTGAATTGCCAATGTAGAAATGTAAAACTATTTCCCACTACTAAAATTCCATCCCTCATCATTTAAACAGGTAGACATGTTAAACTCAAATATCAGATAAGACAAACTGTTGAGAATACTCACACAAGACTTCATGTGCAGTTAAACGTTTTCTGGGATCTCGAACAAGCATTCCCCTGACTAAGTCTTTTGCATCTTCTGAAATACTAGGCCATGGATCTGATGAGAAGTCGAGATCACCATGAAGGACTTGCTCAAATATTCCTTGCTCATTTTCTGTGTGATAGATAGTATATATTAGTAAAAAGAAATCATTCTAAAAGATAAGACATAATTGGAAAAGCAGCATTTGGTTTTGATAAACCTTTTCCACTTTCCTTTTTTCACTTTACTTCCCTTGCTGACAAAACTGGTTTAGTTTATGAAAATAGATCTTATTTTGAATATGCACTCATTCTTTTTCTTTGAAGAGTATACATACGAAGTTAGTTCCCAATTTTCTGGCAATTGCTCTCGACTCCTTCAGGGTCAGCAGCAGAAGTCGACACAAAGGCAGCAAGAACTATGGAAGGTGAACAAAAATGGGAAACTATATGTAAGGTGTAGGGAGAGTCTTAATGGGGTGAGGCTTTTTGGGAAAAATCGAGCAGATTTGGCCCAAAGCGGACAACATCACACCTAGCTGAAAATATTATTGGATTGACTTAGCCCAACACTATGCATGAAGAAAATCTTGTGACAGGATCCTATCGACGAAATGGTAATATGATTATGGTAGCAGTAGCACCATAATTCAATGTCCCAGGAAATGCAGTACTCAAACTAGGGGTTCTTAAATACTTCTCCTGTGCTGGAGAAAGCTTTCCCCAAGCTTTGAGAATATAGTATCATCTTTTTCAGCTAAAATAACACAGCCCGTATTTTCCTCTAGGATATAATGGAAATGCAAACTTTGCAGAATAAAGTAAAGAAGACTAAGTAGTTTCTCAAAAAAAGTAAAGAAGACCAAGTATCCTCAATTTTGATGACTTTGGAATCTCACCAGCCCAAAAAGGAGGCACTCCACTTAATAAAATGTACACAATCACACCAGCACTCCAGACATCAGCTTCAGGACCATACCGTTTTTTGAGAACTTCTGGTGCAACATAATAAGGACTTCCAACAACATCACTAAATCTCTCACCTGAAAAGAATACATCAATAAAAAGGCTGTTTCGGGAGATCAAACATAACAACTAATGAACAACGTAGCATAGAGGATAAGGAGATTCAAATTGCATCAGATGGTTATATAGGAGGTTTATCAAGAGGTTAAAAAGAAGGGCAGCCGGTGCACTAAGCTACCGCTATGCGTGGGGTCCAGGAAAGGTCCTAGTCACATGGCAACAAATTTACCAGGAGCCCTTCTGGAGGTTTATCAAGTTCAATACAATATGAATGACAGTGGATTGGAAAGAAGTGCATCTAAATCAAGTTATTATCTTGGATAAAGTCTAATAGAGTATACATCATGCACACCGAGAACTAACACGCAAAATTCACGAATAGTACATGTCAGTTTTCATTGATCATCTTTTGTATATCTCATTAATCAAGAAGGTATCTTAAAGCAGTTTTCACCAAAGTAACTACAAACTCATCAAATCAAGTACCTGGTTTGAAGAAAACTGACAATCCAAAATCAATAGTTTTGAGAAGTGAATCCTCCTTCTGATCAACAAAAAGAAAATTTTCAGGCTTAAGATCACGATGCATCACGCTCAGAGAATGACAAGCTTCTACAACTCCGACAATAGTCCTTGTGAGCTCAGCTGCTTTTCTTTCTGAATAATGCCCCCGCTGAATAATCCTATCGAAAAGCTCACCTCCTGCACAGTGTTCCATAACTACATGAACGGCTACCACATCCTCATAAGCCCCTTTTATTGATATAACATTCGGATGCCCTGCCAAGTGATGCATTATCTGAATTTCCCTTCTAACATCTTCAACATCATCATCTGTTAACAATTTCCTCTTAGCAATCGATTTACAAGCATACTCCTTCCCAGTCCCTTTTTCGATACATTTAAATGTAGTTCCGAATTGTCCTTGTCCTAATTTCTTTCCTATAGTAAAAAACTCCTTTAAGTTGCCTGTTTTCTTTTGTAATACAGAATCAGTCCTAAGTCCTGCACTACCTACCCTCTTCATCTCTACCACCTTCTTGGGCTTTACTGGTCCCTCTTCCTTCTTCACCTGTTCCACTTCTTTCTGTTCAGACTTAGGCATTGTCATCTGTTCTGGTGCCCTATTTTGAACTGGCAAATCAGGGTCTTTTCCAGATTCTACTGTTTCACCTCTAGCACTATCACCATTAGTGGTTGAAACAGACTCATCCGCCCCCCGAGACGGCCACATTGCAGCTGAAACTGACTGCAAGAACCTATTTCTAGAAATACTTGGTCCAACACAAGTGTTCCCCATTTAGTCCTAATTCCTAATAATTCACTCTTCAGTTCCTCAGTTTCAACATTAAAGATCTTATATTTGCAAAAAGATTAATACCCTTCAAAATCCAACAAGATCTTGTTTACTTCAACCAAATAATCAATAAAAAGTCAAACTTTTTATCAAACACTCAAAAGAAATACAAAAATCAACAACTTGTTCAACTTCAAGCTTAGCAAATCAAGCTACAAGATACTTAAACCCCAAAATCTTATCTAACTAAAACTACTAAACTTGAAACAAAATCTCTGAAACAAATAAGAATATCAATAAGCAAATAACTAGTACTACTGAAAAACATTACATGAAAATCAAGAATCACTGAGCAGATATGAATAATAGTACCAAAAAAAAAAAGACAAAAGTACCAAGATGAAATTTTTGTTATGCCATTGAGAAGGTCAAAGAGGGTTTACATTTATTCAGTGGGAAAAAACAATCCAGAAAATATTACTATATTTTATATATTTAGAAGCATTTTCCATAAATATTGTTAGTTGCCATATAATGATAAATTAGAACAGACCAACAAGAAAAACGCGTTTTGGTCGGATATTCCTATAGGCCTAAGTTTTTTTTTCATAAATTTATTTAGTGTAATTTTTCGATAAACGAAACGAACATATAAGAGTTTGTCACTAGATATTTGATCAGATAAAATCGATCATTTATCTAATAGTTATTATTATTTTAGAAAGTTTATGATGAGATATCATTAACATTCCTAGGACAAAGATATTCATTTCGTTCTTTTTTAATTGTTATATGGTGTTAATTAATTTCTACGTATAGTATTTAATACTAATTTTTTTTTTCCTCTTTGTATCATTATAATTGAAATAAAAATAATTGGAAAATAGTGTAGTCTGGGCCTACACAAAATCCACAATTTTTGCCGGCAAATATGGAGAAATATCAACACTCAAAATTATTTATTTTTCACCTATATTAAATATCATTAATAAAAATTTCTGTTACTCATCGTGTTACTTCATCATAAATAATAATGTAGAGAAGTAGGTTTACTAAGATGTTGAATAAAATAATTATTTATTCTTGTCATATTTATCGGTGCTTTTATAAAAATAAAATAAAAAAAATGCTTCAAATTGAAAACTCTAGTTAAACCTCAAGATCAATGAATCCTACATGATACAAATCTAAATTAGTCAATCTAATAAGTACGAGTTTAATGGTTTGACAAATAAAAGACAACATAACAAGGATACAAATTGTTATGAAGCATTTCTTTTTCAACGTATCTTATGTGATACGAATCTGAATTAGTCGACCTAATAAGTAGAAATTTGATTGTTTGACAAGCAAAACACATTATCATAGGAACACAAATTGTTAAAGGAGCATTTCCTTTGTGATGAATCTTAAGCGATGCGAATCTGAATAAGTCCAACCTAACAAGTGCAAGTTTGATGGTTTGACAAACAAAACACATCACAAAAGGGACCAAATTATGCATAGAATGCACAGGGAAGAGTAGATAAAACCTGAGAAACTGTGGATAACCAGAAAACTTCATCTCGCAGGCAACATATTCGATGAAAAATATCGATACAATGATATAAACACCTTGATAACCAACGATATATTACATTTTAATCAACACAAAAAGCAAGAAAAACTCGAATATACAACAACGCGATCGCAACATCAGTTGATGTTGTTTACTTCAACTCCTTGAGAAACATTACAACTTCTGTGTATTCACTTCATTTTATAGTGAATAGTCTGTTTTTGGTGTTGTGTATGGCATTTATAACATTCATTACCGATGAACGAGCATTTCTTCCATCACATCTCGATGTCTTCCAGCTCCGGCAAAGGAAAACGAAGGATTGCAGCAATGCCAGTTAGCTGTGTCAGTTCTGTGAGACAACCAAAAGTTACTTTAATCAGCCTGACCAAATATGCAGTAAAGAACGTGCACTCGCAGGAGGGAAAAAGATTTGAAGTGAGAATGGGACAATGAATGTGTGCAAGGACAGGGTAATACGATTCAAAGAATTACTAGGGGACGACTAAAATTAATTCCGACTGGGAAGGCAGAGATGTAAAATCTGGGAGGAAAAAGAAATTAACAGGAAGTAACTATATATACTCACGTTCTCCGGAAACATGCATTGATGAGAAAATGAGAGCAGTACCACCTGAATCCTTGACAGAATCGACCAGATTAGCATACTTTTTCCTCGTTGCTACATCAGAACTCCTGTTAACATATCAAAAGAAGTTAGATATTCCTCGTGTACAATATCAACCAACTATATACACGGAACGAGAGAAATGACCCATACATAATTGATTTGAGACATGAAGATGAAAAGTTATACAGATTCACATATGACAACAATGAAATTGACAAATCCTATGCACCAAAGATGTCAATTTTAAAAGCTAAGCACGTAAAAAGAGATATTAAAGAACTAGAAATATGCCACAAGTTGCAAATTTATAGTCAAGCTATATGCAATTTTAATTTTTATTGCTAGTAAAGCCCATTAGTTCAACCTGGAACCCATAAGATACTCACCTAAAGAGATCATCAGTAATGAGAAGTGTCTGAATAGCCATCCTCTCATGAGCAACTTCAACATGCTTTGGTCCATAGCATGCACGATCAGGATCCTAGAAAAGTACCAGTAAAGTAACTTCAATTTTAATAAGTCCAGGGCAAAGGAGCACACTACAGGGATCTCTCTATCGACAAGTGGACATAAACTTCATATATGATGAATCTCAATCATATAAATGTTAAAGAGATTCAGTAAAAAGGACATGCCAATACATTATTGCAAGAAGTTCTTAAAAGAGAAGGAAAAAAATCTTAAATAAAGGTGTTGTCCTTTTTAGTTTTACTTTGGAAACCATGAAAAGTGGCACGATATATAGCCAATGAAAATCATAATTCATGATATATGCACGAGTGCACAGGGCTGCAGTGGGGGTACGGTGGGGGAGGGTCCCAAACAGGAAATTGCTCTTGCAAAGACCTCCATATCTGACATCCCTAAATTACGTGGAAATCAAGCACAAATATTTTAATTCAAACTTCCTTATTGTATTTCTGTTAGCAAAAAAGTAAAGGACAGAGCTTGTCAGATGATAATTTCTCTCAGCTAGCCCTCTTATATTAATATGGCCTTAGCATGGTACACAGATATTCCTCTTTCTATTCCAGTAAAACCGCACATAAAATCCGCATATGAAAGTATATAACAGAGATGCCCAAAACTTTATTAAAAGTTCAGAGTTGATGATGATTGGATATCTGTGAATTATGACAGATCCTTGCTGAAAACAAATTCAACCAAGATAGGTTGCAAATGAATTTTCAGGATTCACTTGGTAGAAAGGCCTTGAAAAAAAGGCGCACACAGAGATAAAAGTATCACCAGCTGCCCATCATAACACATTGTGTCTGTTCTTAATCTTGAAATATTCCAGATTAGTCCACCTTGATATCCTTATACAGGGATATCGTTGAAACCCTCAGGCCCTTTACAGAACACAAGATAATAGATAGACAAGATAAATACACAAAAAAGCAAACAATCTACGTGTACTCTTAGCATATGTAGATAAAAATCTGAAATATCCCAAAGTTAAGAAAAATATAAATAAAACATAGAGACCAAGGATAGAAACTAACATTTGAAAGCATGTTGAAAAATTCCTTTAGGGCTTGAACCTGATTAAGATTGGAAGAGAAAAAGAAACTGTAATTTCCAAAGAGTAAGAAAGAGACTTAAACAAACACATAGGTATAAAGAATAAAAGATCATATTAAGTTGGCAAGGATCATAAGGTACCTCTTTGGCAGCTTTTGTATCTTTTATCATATTCATTACATTTGGGGCATCCATAACCTCTTTCAAACTATGTCTGTGAACCAGAAAAAGAAAAAGACTTTTGGGCTTAAACACTTGTGCTGGATAATCATTGTACTCAATACATATCAACTACAAATAGACAATAATGAAGGTGATTTGTACTAAAATAGCAGTACTGATAAGAAAATCACGTTCACAAAAATGTAGTTGCAACATATTAGTCAGTCCTAGACTTGCACGCGCGTCTAACATCCTATGATTTGCACATAAATGTACCCACAAAGAATCATTTTGAGATGTCAGATGAAGGGACGAGGGGCAAAGAGAGACAGAGAAAGAAGGGCATACTTGTATCCCGAGGTTGTATGAACAAGAAGTATGCGTGACTTATTTTCTATTATCGATCTTAGCTGCCTCCTCTCGGCTTCTAACAACAGGTGACGATGAAACTGATCCTGCACATTCAACCCAGAATAGATTGAATATCACAACTGAATATATGCATAGTGTAGATATATAATTAGATATGCATGCTCTTTTCGTTGTAACATAGCATAAAAGTATGCCCAGCAAAGAAGTGTAAATACCTTGGTGAATCCTGGACTTGCAATCACAGCACAGCGAACTACTTTGAAATCAACATGCTTGAGAAAGGCCTGCAACAGAAATAGAAACTGTAACATATTGCTTATGGACATTAAGCAACATCAAGAAAGTTGGCAAAGTTTACCTGTAGAACATTGTCAAAGAATTTATTTAACGCCTGCAACCAAAGTTAAGAACTCAATTTCAGTGAGAAGTCATGTTCAAAATAATTAAATAATACAAAAGCTGAAACAAAAGGAGACGTACCTTATCATAACCTGCAATAGCTGGTCCATGCTTGCGTGGTATAGAAGTCTCAATACGAGAACGAGTAATAGTCACGCTGTTCAGACAACAGCAACAAGTACATAAGGTTAAATTATGCCATACAATCTAGTTAACTCGGCCTTAACATATAAGTCCGCAATAAAAATTCTGACATAATCATTCGCCTTTTATACTATTACATCTTGTTTAAATACAAGAAAAGGAGATGCTCAAAATCTGTTTAAAACTTGTACTCAAAGGACTATGAGGTTGTCAAGCTTACCTTTTACCAATAAGAAGTATGTGTGCCAATCCTTCTTGCATCAGAACCACAGCCAGATCAGCACTTGCAGATGGATCTGAATCATCAAAAAGGAGAACTGTTTTCAGCCTATTGAAATGGTAAATCTAAGAGTAGTACAAAAACACATATCCATGCTGGAAGCAATATAGCTGAAATGTTAACAATTATATAGAGGAACTTCTCATCAGTTGAACAGCAATCTGTAACGCACATGAAATTGCAGCGAATAATCATGTTCTCACTGCCAGTGAATGAGTGGAAAAGAAAACGTCTGTAAAATAAGGGCTAACACACCTAGACTGAAACAAACTATCTGAGAATAATGTACCTATAAAGTGGTTTCACAATCATGTCAATTGAGAATTATTCTATCCATGTACTAAAAAGAAGTATATACATGTTATAAAGCTTGATAAGTTGTGGACAAAAAGTCAGGCTATGAGAACTAAAACACCTAATATTGCAGATAATGTTAATGGCCACACTTGAACAAATAAAAATATAATTTTGGTAAAGTGCACTGTGAAAAATACCAGAAGCTTGACGAAGAACCTCCTGTGCCAGTGAGTCCCAGACCACCTAAATTAGATAATCTAAGTCAGAACAAGATTATCATAAATCAACTCCGTTCAGATAAGACTAAGATTGAAACAAACTTTTGAATAAATCAACGCTGTTCAGGTAAGACTAAGATTGAAACAAACAAGATGCTCATGAATTTGCTAAACAAAAATAGTAGGGAAGATGACATAGGATAAGAATATCACTTTGAATTACTACTATACAAAGAAATTCAAAATAATTAGTGTGCATGCATAGATAGGAAATTTTCTTTTGAACATGCATAGATACAAAGAAATTTTCTTTTGATAAGTGTATACCCCTTAAGTAATATTTCTAGTAGCAAAAGAAATGATGGAAAATTTCATTCGGCCTGTACCTGATCCACATAATTTCAAGTTCACCTGCAATTCCTACCTCAGACATTTATGGGCGTTAATATTTCGATTGGAATACTCCTTCAAATTCCTATTGAAACTTCTAGTTACAACTAGAAATGATTATATCCTAAGTCATCTCTTATGACTCATTTAGCCTCTAATCAAAAGACAAATCTTGGTTATACTTGATCTATGCAGCAATTTTGTATAATGCAGAAACCAAAATCACAACATTTTACCAAATTTCCTGTACTGCTACGTATACGAGAAGAATCTCCTCTACCTGTACCTAGATTGTTGCATCACTTAAGTAATTACCTAGGTTACTCAAGCCCAGCACTTATCTTATCATTGACCCAAGCCCTAGCTGTGCAAGACGAAAAAGGAGACATAGATCTTTCCACTCAGTACAATGGATATTTGTTTTGCTCACCAAAGTCCATATAATGAGAGAATATAGGAGTTAATTGATAGCTTAATAAGCAGTGATGCCTTCGGCAAATTCTTGAACCATTGGACACTTGTTTATGAGAAATCAATGACAATATACTTGGGGAGTACTTTTCTGGCGTGTGCTGAAAAATGCGTAGCTATTTATCAGGTTATTTGGCATGGAATTGGTTATGGCTATAACCAAGATGGAATCATCATTAATGTAGAAGGGTTGTTCCATATATAGACAAGACAGCAAGGAAGTAGTGTATGTACACCTTTTGTGCATGGTGTGGACAATGTCAAAGGGAAGGCACAAGAGATGCCTCAAAGGAGTATCAGTGACAGGACAAATGGAAATATCATATGTGCACCCAAAGGTATGGTCTAGCAGTCAATGAAGTGGGTTGAGCGTAATTAGATCTTAAGTTCAAATCCTAACGGAGGCGAAAAAACTAGGTAATTTCTTCTCATTTGTCCAAACCTTGATGGACACACTAGATAATTTCTTCTTATTTGTCTTACCCTTGATGGACAGAGTTACTCGGTAACCATGCTCGTGGGAGGTGGCAGGTACCTTGTAGAAATGGTCAATGTGTGCATAAGCTAGCCCCAGACACCAGGGTTATGTTTTTTTTTTTAAAAAAAAAAGATAATTTGTTCTCTTCCTTTATTTTGATGGTCAAAAATAATGTAAATGGTGAGGATAACTAAGACTTTCTGTACTTGTTAGAGCTGCAATCCTGAAGAAAACATACTACCTGCTTATTAACTTTTGAAGTGCAAATAATATACCTCAAAAACTTTTTTGAAAAAAAACAGAGAGTGATAGGTGGAAAAGAATCAAAAGGTAGCATTGTACCTTTCTTAGCACAAAAGGTCTGTGTTGCTCAATTTCCAGAGTGTGAAAGGCCCCTATCTGCAATAAAATGATCAGAGATTTTTGTTGCAGCATCAAAGGAAGGGACTTATCGAAAAGGATTAAATTGATGAATACACACCTTTACATGTTCATTCTCCAAGATATTCTTACCACGAATACGCAAGGCAGAACCCTCTTTGTCATACTCAACATTCTGAAACATCAAATTAATTATATTATACAACATCGCAACTGAATATAGTCAAATGAAAAACCTAGATAGAGCAATAGCTATTTCCTACTTTCTGCATCACATTTCAATTATTATCATTATAATGGAAACAAAATTATCAATGTCGCATTCATTATGATTCATAGGAAAAGGAGCATTGGTATGTGGCAATTCATCATGTACATGTCACACACAGGTTGTATTTATATCCTCAAACTATCCAAGAATCCTTCATCCCGACCTCATTGGAAAAGGAAGACAGAAAAGTCTTCTCTCCATCCTTACATAAAGTCTTCTCTATAGTTAATTGATTTCAAAGTTTATCATTTAATTTCTCTTAAAACACCTTATGCTGGAAGCTAACAATAATTTCTAACCCAGGCCGACACCTGATCACCATGCAGTTAAAAGGTCATGAGAAGATGATTTCTTCAAATCTGCCGTATCAGTATCTAAAGTTTTGCACTTCGCATTTGTCCAACCCTAGACATCTTCTATTCTACTCATTAGTAATCATACTGCAGACATCCATCACTTCAGAAACTCCTCACACCCAAAATGTTCGCTTGATTGATTAGAATCGTACTTGTGGTCTCCGAATACAATCAACAACAAACACACGGAAGCTCTTAATCGACAAACCAAAGGCTTATAAATAGCTTCAAATTGTTCATTGAACACCTAGGCAATAAGAGGTACTCGAGAGAAACCAAGGGGCCAGCTGGCTGCACCCTGACCAAATCCCTTCCTCCACTACTCTAGGGGTGTTCGGTGTGGGATGGGCTTACTTATATGGTCTTGGTCTCTTGGAAATACTCGCCTCATTAATCATCCAAACTCTCAGTACCTTATGTTGGATCCCAAACTTATATTGTCCAAACCCCAAACAGCAGGCATGTGCATCCAGGGGTGTTAGATTTCCACATCGGTAGTGGATGGGAAACTTGCTCTCTTTATTTGGACTTTGGTCTTGGGCAATCTTAACCTCATAAGCTAACTTTTGGAGCTTTTGGGGTTGAGTCAGGCTCGAAGTCCTTTTTTAACATGGTATCAACGCTCATATACTTGGTTTACCTGATGTTGGACCACCAAATTATATTGTCTAAGTTCTAGATATCTAGTTCTGGATGCATGGAGGGCATCAGCGTACTGCATCAGTGTGGGATGGAATTTCTTCCCACTTTCTTAACAGGAGGTAAGTTTTGCATCAAACTATTCTCCCCCCAACTTTGGCACAGCTGCAATCCACTAATTTATTTTACTCACATTCAGAACTAAATCCACTAAATTTATTTTACTCACATTCAGAACTAACACTATAAGATGAATAATGAATTAGACAGTAAATATGCATGTTAAAACTTCCCCTTCACAGCTGAATGATGCTGGATGTCTTAATATATCCTTACCTCAACTTTAATTTCCAATTTCAGTTTCACTCGTTCAGCATCTCTTCCACCAGAAGCAGCTTCCCTTAGGACCTTCCTACAAGAAATTACAAGCAATAATCCACCGGCTTCCAGTAGGTAGTATTGAGATAAGCAAAAATGTGTTCACAGTCAACAAAGAGCCTCAAGCATAATTTGCAAAAGGTAGTTGCTCTTAATAATAAAATTGAGTCTCTATCGTAAGCTTTAAGCAATAAATGAAATATAATATTATCAACCTGAGAAAACAGAACTCCAAATACTTACAAAATCCATTTTCATTCTAGTTACATTGTCGTTCACAATTTCAACATACAACAAATAACAACATCGCTTCAGTCCAAGCAAGTTGGGGTTGGATATCTACTTCCTATTGACCATGTTGCTCCATATAAACTCATCTCAGGCCAATATTGACAGATTTAATTAGAATTTAGCAGAACTCATAATAAGAGTCTAACTAACTATAGGTCATTTTTCGCTAATAATAGAACACTACATTTTCAAGATAAGATAACACTATTTAAAAATTAGCTAATTAATGAATAAAACAAAATTGATGACAAAAATTAGACATTTGGAGAACAAGAGAAATTAATATGTTTATCCAAAAAACATAATTTTTAATCAAACTCGACAAGATGAGAAACATGTTTAAATTAACAAGTGTAGAGAATCAATTATGTAGTTACGAACAAACTGAGAAGCTTCAAGCTTTTGAATGAACTGAATTTGGACCTAATTAGCAAGTGACACCTATATTCAAGAGTTCAATCAACATAAAGATTCCATCTTTCATGATCAAATTATAAAAAGGCAAGAGACTAACATATTTAATAAATTCTTGAAGCACCTATAAGATACCAAATACTCCCTCCGTTTCAATTTCTTAAGCTTACTTTCCTTTTTAGTCTATTTCAAAAACACATCTCTTTACTTACTTGGCAACTCTTTAATACCAACGTTCCACAAGGCATATCTAACACCATAAGATTAACGGACATTTTGGTAAATCTCACATATCTTTAGTTCAAGACCATGACACTCAAAAGTCCTTTTTTACTTCCTTAAACTACGTGTCAAATTAAAATCTGACAAACAAATTGAAACGGAAGCACTAGTATAAATTAGGTGCTTCTTATAAGATAAAAAAAACATGTCTTTCTAAAATTCTCTACATTTTATACACACATCTTGTATTCAGCAAATCCCCCATTCAAACAAATAAAAATTACTCATTTATCCCCAAAGATACTAAAACCACACAGTATTGAAATTAAGCAAAACTGCAGTACCTGACTGTAACAGCCAATACAGTATCACCTTCAGCAATCAAATTATAGGCAACCCATAAATCATCAGCTTCTTCTGGAATTATCTGTATAATACAACAAAATAAAAAATAAAAATTTAAAAAAATACCCAAATCAAATTTGATCGTTTTCTTCATCTGGGGTTTCAAGATATCACATAAATTACTCGAAATTAATGATATAAAAAAAATTACAGAAAAAAAATCACCTTTACGCTACCAGGGCCATCAGGAACAAAGTCTCTACGAACAATCTTCATATTGAATCAACAAAATTTATCAATTTAATGGGAAATTCAACAATTTTGCATCTATGAGAGGCAAAAAATAAGGAATTAATTGGAAAAAACAACTTTTATTAAAAAATTTTGGTGAGAGATTTGCTTCAGTTCAATGGAGAAGTTGCAGGTTTTCATCTGTGTGTGTTTAGGTTTTTAGGTAATTTATTTTCTCCTTTTAATATTTTTCCTTTTTTTTTTAAGTTTTAAAAAAAAATCAGCTAAATTAATTGCATGTATATGTAACGTATTGGTATTGTATAAATGATATAATTATGTGTTACAGATGTCTATAATTGTATGATATTTATATTTATAGCAGTTCAGTCGAGTGAATTTTTTTTTTTTATTTCAAATACGAGATTCTTCTGATGTTTTGAATCTTTTTATTACTATTATTTATTTGAAATAACTCATGTTTTAATATATCGAATTTTGAAATTTGAATTTTAAGATTCTATAATGAATGCGAGTTTGATCATAATAATAACAACAAACCATCAGATTTCATAAAATAAGGTAAGATTATATACACATTACTTTTTCCAAGTACTATTTGTAAGATTACATTAGGTGTTTTATTGTTATATTAAGATAGAATTTTAATTAACTTTTTTCCATTAAGGAAATATTTATTTAGTACAAATTCTTAAAATAAATTTCCTCAACTATTTGTGCACTTTTATTTTGTTTTGGTCCATGTTGGGCCAAGAGAAACAATTTAAAGGCCAGCCATAACATTGGGCCTATCATTTATCATGCCATATTTATTTCTTGTTTTTTCCTCTAAAATGAAAGGTTCATTAATTAAAATAAATTCACTTGAATTTCATTTTGTTGTCTCTTTAAATGTTCAAGAAGAATATATTCTGAATTATTATGTTTTGGAGTATATTACTTATACATATTAATTGAATTTCTTAATGTAGATATAGGATTTGAGCTAAAATTATTGAGTTTTGTTGAAATCATAACTTTTGTTATGGCTTCGCTACTCACACACACGCATATATATATATACACACTTGAGATTAATTTACAAAAGATATAGATTTAACTACACATGATCAATATCCAATTTTCCCCTTCTCTAATGAGTTGCTTAGTATAGAATGAGCGAGTCGCTTTTGGTAGAAAGCCTTTTATTTTTTCAAAGTGGGATTTTTTGAATGTGAATTCTTGTTGGTCGGATCTCAAAGCAAATACTGAATGAGATACAGAAAAATATCTTAGGTGACAACAAAAGATTGTGGTTGAGCAGTTTATACTTTCTTCGTTCACTTTTGCTCATCCACTTTAGACTTTACGTCCTTCTTAAGAAACAATGATTAATATGAGTATTTTATCATAATATCCATATTGATTAATTTTTAGTTTAGGTTTTGAAAAATAATTTGGAATAAGCAATTAATGTCAAAGGTAAAACAGAAAAATAAATTAATTGTTTTTTCTTAATATATAAAAATAATAATTAAAAGTGAAAAAACTATTTTTAAATTACTGAATAAATATAAATGAACAAAGGAAATACTCAATTTATTACTACTCTCTTTGTTCCATTTTATGTGGCACCCTTTCTTTTTTGATCCGTCCCAAAAAGAATGTCACCTTATTTTAATCGGAAATAATTTAACTTTAAAATTCCCTTTTACCCTTAATGAAATGATTCTCAGCCACATAAATATCTAAGAATGATTTTAGATCACAAGTTTCCAAAAATCTTTCTTGTTTTCTTAAACACCGTGTCAATTCAAAGAACGTCACATAAAATGAGACGGAGAAAGCAATAGGTATAAGCATTGGATGTGAGGTCGTCACGCTCCTGTCACCCCTTGACAAATTTAAAGTAGGTTGATAGACAAACTCCCTCAAGTCGACTGTCACAACAGTGTAGAGGGCGTCAGAGGCTATTAACATGTAACCAACTCAAAGGGGTTGAAGTTCATCTTAATGATTTTACAACTCTTTTAGGAGAAAGCGCTTTATTCTTCGAAACATAAAATCTTAATTAGTTGAATCTCAAAACGAACATCGAATATCAACACCACCATCATCACCAACAACATATCCAGTGGAATCTCACAAGTAGAATCTGGAAAAGGTACAATTCACACAGACCTTATCACTACCTCATAAAAATGAAACAGATATTTTCGAAAGACCCTCGTCACAAAAATTGTATGATCTTTGTACTACAACTGTGAAAGTCCACTCTGCAAGAAGTGTACTACATTGAAATGACTCCTCTTTTGTTAACCAAGTCACATGGCAAGGAGCTCAAAAGAACTAAAGAGAAGTACACAATACACATTTGAATACATGAAAATAGAAAGTCCATTTTAACACATTACTACTAAATTTTACTAGACCTAAAAATAAAAGGAACATGTGAACTTTTGTCATGTTCCTACACTACAAAACCTACACTTTAATGGACTCAAAATTATTTATTATAATTTTTAATTATTTATTTTATATATGGTATATTTAAAATTTCATCAATTTTTCTTCTAGCTGTCACAAGTGTCAATTCAATTTTTGAGTTTTGCAAATTCAGAACCTCTAACTCCTCTTTTCTTTCAATTTTTTTGCCACATTTAATTGGCACCCTCTTCAATGGGGTAGGACCCCAATGTTAGGACAAACATTCATACTCCCTCCGTCTTAAAATATTTTTAAAATTTATGCTTAATTAAAAAAATATTAGCGAGAATGCTTTTATATGGTGGGATTAAATGAGAAAAACGAAGTTGCATGAGATAGTCTGAATATGTGAGGTTATGATATATAAATGTGTCTTTTAATTTAGTTTCACTTGACATTTATGTCCTCAAATTTTGAGTGAGTACAAGTAAATACTTAAATTTGTATAAAGTTGAACAAACAGACATACACGTTGTATCTATCGCATAATACACATAAGTTCGAGTGTTTGTCACATGAAATTATACGTCATGTAGAACGTGTATATCTATTGTAAGTTTAAGTATTCATTTGTGCATGAAAACCAAGTTAAAAAGAGTATGTTTATGTATTATATTATGCCAGCACGTGAAGAAAAGAGGCACAAATGTATCAGCAAGAAAGTATGACAGGATTGATTGTACGTAGCAAGAATTAGAATAGGTAGAAGTAGATAAGAGAAAAATTGAGGAGATTATTAGATAAGACATAACATAACTGTAGCTTACTGAGAATATGATCCTATATAAAAATATTTGAACGTTAATTAGAATTAAAGCAGAAGATTAATAGATAGACGAGTGTTTGTTATACTTTGTGCTGAGAAGATAGTGACATATCTTTCTTGGTCAACAAATTTTTATTTTTGATCAGTTGTCACATTCTAACTAAATAATTGTGTACTTTTCTGAAATGGGCAAGTGGGAAACTGGCAATATTCTTGCAATAAGGAATTATACAGTGAGTAAAAAAACATTATTCATAAAGAAATAATTTGATTTCACTTTGAAATATTTTTCTAACAAAGTTAAAAAAAAAAATTATTTATTTCAAATTAAAGTTGAAATGGGGATCAAAAATATAAAATAATAATCCACAACTCACACTAAATATTTCAAATAATATTTATGGACAAACTATTAAGAATCGTTTGATATATTATTCATATAAGAATCGTTTGATATATTATTCATACTCTTTATTTATTTGACTTTATTTGTTAAGTATAGATTTAATTTGACGTAAAATTCGATAAAGAGAATAGAAAGGAGACATTTATAGGTTTTCTACAACCAAATATATATATATGCGATTGTAAAATTATCTTTCATGCAAGCAAAGTTAATTTCGAATATCATCAATGATTGATGAAGATATCCTAGTCATTATTAATCTAATTTCTTGATGTTACGAAAGAAATAAGATTTGTGATACTATCTATCAGACTAATACATTCTTTTTTTCAATTATTTAAACTTGAAATCGACAACATGATCAAGACTTTCGAAATCTTTGATGTTAGGTTAGATGGGAGCATCAACAATTTCCTTTTCATTCTTTCATGGTTGATAAGAATATATATAGACCCTACATAGTTTATGTCAT
>JBCEWC010001635.1:0-20448 GCA_038996855.1 Solanum aculeatissimum | reverse complement strand
GAGGCCCTAAAGATTTTCCCCCCCCCCCCCCCCCCCCCCCCCAAACCATTGACATATTTTCATATGTTGGTAAAATACAAACAAAGGTCCTCTCATCAAAGCAAGATCCAATACTACCACCTAACACCCAACAAGCTAATGTATTCATCATATGTTGACATGTACTATCATTTTTTTGACCAAGTGTTGGATTGTCACCATTCACTTGACCAAATGATCAAAAGGTTAAGAGGGGTAGAAATGACTTTTTGGTCAGAAGTGGAATCAAGATCTAAAAATCATGAAATTTTATTCGATATATTATTGTTATGTAACATTTTATGAAGCTAATCACGTTGTGACACGTGATACTTAAGATCAAGGGTGAAAGAGCATCCATAGGCAGTTTGGGGAAAGATAGAGAAGACACTTCTCAAAATGTCGCAAGAAGCCTTGCATGTTTACCTAGTTGGGATCGACCCATAACCAAATTTTCGAGAAAATCTCTTTTAAGGAGAAACTGTCTTACAACTAAAAACTTATTTCAGTGACCCTCTAAAGTTCAATAATTATTTTCAAGTCATGCACCAATCAGTTCTAAACAACGCGTTAGAGCAAAAACACGTAACACAAAGTAGAATTTTTAATTTTCACGCATAATGTCGTTTTACATTAAGGCAACGATTTCAATTTTGAGCATCTTTCATGAATGTGGTCCTGTCAATTTAACTTAAATAAAATGAACTTGATTGACCTAAAACTTACTTATTTTTAACCTCTATTAACTACACACTTTTTCAATATTATTAAGATTTAAATATATTTTCAATCATTGCTTCTTGAAAGTATGATCATAGTTTAGGAAGAAATATACATATACATAGAGAGTTTTGACTTAGAACATAAAAATTACCACTTACAATGTCAAATAAGATAAATGCGTCTATTTGTTTAATTTTATACAAATTTAAGTGTTAATTTGTGTTCATCTAAAGTTAAAATATATAAATATCAATTACGACCAAGTTGAAAGACAATAATGATATATCTAGTGAAATTCGACAAAGTAGGGTGTATGGAGGGTAAAGTGTATACAAATCTTATCACTATCTCCTTGAGATATAGAAGTTGTTTCTGAAAAATTCTCGACTCAAATGTATCTGCCACAAGTAAAACAATAGATAAAATAACAGCTAAAACAACGAGTAATGCCAATTCTAGAATAAAAAAAAAATAAAAGTAGCAAAATAATTGAAGAGTAATGACAACACAATCATAATAGCACGACTAATCCATTGACAAATCTAAAACCGTCACAAGGCAACACAACATCATACCCTAATAACCTTCTACCCTAATACGAGACTTCAACTCCTTTCTATCTAAGGTCATGTTTTTGATGACATGAAGTTGAGTCATGTCTTGTCTAATCAACCTCTCCTCAATATTTTTTCAATCTACCCCTATCCCTACTCCTTTGCGTAACCCCTAAATTCAACCTCTTGCACCTCCTAACTGGAGCACCAACTCACCTCCTCTTCACATGTTCAAAACATCTCAATCTCGTTTTTCTCATCTTTTCTACCACAAAGACCATTTTCACCTTCTCCCAAATAACCTCATTCTCAATCTTATCACTATCCATACATCCATCTCAATATTCTCATCTCGACAACATGCATATGCTAAACATTTACGTTTTTGACTAACTAACACTCCATCCTACATAACAAAAATGATTTAACCATCATTCTATACAACTTACCTTTAATTTTATATGGTGACTTCTTATCACAATACAATACTCTCGAGACAAACATTCATTTCATCCATACTATCTCAATGCTTCACATGACATTATCATCGATGTCCACACTACTCTAACCGAAGGACCAAGAGGCACATTATATATCATGTATAGCTTAATTTTTTTAAAAATATGTCAAGAGGTAAAAACAATAAAATTATATATAGAAATATATAGGTAGGAGGAATTTCTTGAAACTTGGGAAGTGATGACATGAGGTGTGTAATAAAATAAGTGGGCTGTGGGCCAATGGGCAGAGAGTTTGGAGTGGAGTGCTAAAATGGGGCCCAAAGCCCAATGTAGAAAGGAGGAATTGTCCCTCTGTCCTATTCATAGATTATTGTGTTAAACTTTTTATTTTATCATCATATGTCACGTGACATACACTTTTTTCTTTGGGGGTGGGGGCCTGGGGGTAGGGTGGTAAAATTTTTCAATATAGGTTAAATGGTCTTTTTTTTATCTTCGCGAGATAGTGTTAAGATCGACGTATATTTTAGTCTTTTCAAATTCTACTTAATCAGATTTTACTGAGTTTACTTTGTAACCTCTCTTTGGGAGCTTTCGATCTAATAGTGTAATTTTAGAGTTCAAAAATGAAAGATGTTTGTCATATGAGCAACTCGATTTTGACTACTCTATTAATTAAAAAAAATACCCTTAAACAACATAAAATGAAAAAAAGTCATAATTTTAACTTTTAAATATGCTATATAAAAAGATACAAATATTAATTAATATCATATTAAATGATGATTAACTATAGGCTCTTTCTTACATACAAGTGACTCACAAATCAAATAAAATCAAGAAAGTACTTGGTTTTGCCCACAATAAATTAATGGTGGTGATTGATGATAAATTTTTTTTACAAAAGAAAGGGTCCAAACCCCAATGCAGGTAAAGCTTTTTACTTCTCTACAGGCTTTATAGTGGCTTCTTGCCCACAAGAATTCAGATTCTCTTTCAATCCCCAACACCTACCCCCACAGTGAGTACAAAACTGATGTACCCCATAGCCCTGCTATTTTTTTTCCTTGTTATGTACTGTCTATATCCCATTAATTGCCATTGCTGTGTATTTGAGTGTCACTATACAAGTCAAGTGAAGTTGTGAACAGAAGAAGGAAAAAAAAAAAGGAGGGTCCATTTCCTTTTTGCACTTTGCCTTGATTACTCTGCACCCCTTCACAGAAAAACTGATAAAGATTGAAACTTTGCATTAAAAACCCCTGTGTGTGTGTGTGTTTTGTGTGTGTTTTTTGAGGGGTATAAAAAGAGGAGCAAAAAATATGCAGCAGCACCTGATGCAGATGCAGCCCATGATGGCAGCTTACTATCCAACGAACGTCACTACTGACCATATTCAACAGGTCCTTTTTCTTTGTTTTCAATTCTTGATTACCCCTTCTTCTTCTTCTTCTTAACCCCTTTTCTGTTTCTTGTCTTCTGTTCACTGTAAATCTGTCATTTACCCTGTGATGTTTTTCTTGTGTGTACAGTATGCTGTTGTGCAGAGATGATTAAAAGCAAATAAAAATGTGTTCTTTGTAACCTTTATAGCTTCTAGATAAAAGTTTTTTTCCCTTTGATGAGCCATGACAACATGGAAAGGATACTTTGGTTGTTTATTCTTGGCTTTTAGTAGGTTGTGATCCTTTTGTTTATGTTGTTTGATAAGTACTGGCAAAAAGGGTGTCTATGTTTTGTGATCTTTTTCTTATCCCTTTGTTGCTTTTGTTAATGTGAGATACTTTTATGTATACTGGGGAAGAGATGAATAAAAGCAGATAAAAGTGTGTTTTATAACCTTTTTAGCTTCTAGATAAAAGTATCTTTTTCCTTTGATGAGCCATGATAACATGGAAAGGGTATTTTAGGTGTTTATTCTTGGCTTTTAGTAGGTTGTGATCTTTTTTTTTTTTTAATGTTGTTTGATAAGTACTGGTCAAAGGGTGTCTATGTTTTGTAATCTTTTTCACACCCCTTGCTTGCATTTGTTAATGTGAGATACTTCTATGTATACTGGGGAAGAGATGATTAAAAGCAAATATAAATGTGTTCTTCATAACTTTTACAGCTGTTAGATGAAATGGTTGCACACTGAGAAGATGAAACTTCTTTCTGTGATAAACCATGATAGCATGGAAAGGATACTTTGGTTGTTTATTCATGGCTTTTAGTAGGTTGTGATCTTTTTTCTTTTTTTAATGTTTGATAATTTCTGGTAAAAAGGTATATCTATATTTAATAAATCTTTTTCTTCCCCTTTTGTTGCTTTTGTCAATGTGAGATACTTTTGTGTATACTGGGAAGATATTTAAAAGAAAATAAAAATGTGTTTCGTTCTTTATAATAGTTGAAGCTTCTTGATGTAATGGTACAAAGATTTTTCAGTGATGAGCCAGGATAACATGAAAAGGATATACTAGTGTAGTTATTTTTTAGGTGGTAGGTAGCTAGGGTTTCTTGGGTTGTTTATTCTTGGCTTTTAGTAGTTGGAATCTTCTTTTTTTTTTTCCCTTATGATCTTTGATAAGACCTGCTAAAAGGGTGTCTATATTTTATAATCTTTTTATTGCTCTTTTCCCCTACTGTTGCTTTTGTTAATTTGAGATGCTTTTATGAGATGATTAAGCAAATAGAAAGTGTGTTCTTTATTAAAAAAATAGTTTTTAAGATGAGTTGGTTACTAACTTTAACATGAGTATTAGTGTCATGACTGTTGAAAATAGAAAACTTAAATGTTTAAATGTCTTCGTTCATATGTTTTGTGCTATTCATATTACTATTTGGATATTTAGGTGCATGGATTTGATGTTTTGAAGGTGCACAAGTTCATTGTATGTGTGTGAAACTATTTAGTAGCTTTGGGTCTAGAACTTTTATTGATCACCTACAGATATTCCCTTTTGTGATCTTTTAATCAGTAAGAGTGGAGTTTTTCTGATGATACTAAGTAAATGTCTATTTCCCATTTCCCTCCTTTTTGTGCCTGTGAGAAAAAGATATCTCATAAAATAAATGTGTGATTTCTTTCTAATAGGTTAAACTTTTAGACGAGATTATCACACAACTACATTAAGTTTTGAGGTGGTAGCCTGGGGATACTATGGTTGCTTATTCTTGGCTTTTAGTAATTGTTATCTTTTGTCATGTTGTTTTATTTATCCTACTTAAAAAGGTATCTTCTTAAAAGGTTTTGCTGACATTTCAACATGTACTGGGAGATTACTTTGGTTGTTTATTCTTGGCTTTTAGTAGTTGTATTCTACTTCTTTTTTTAAATGCTGTATAGGGTATATATGCTATGGTTCTTGTTTGCTTTTTTTCCTCTCTTTCTTGTAATTTTGAACAACTTTTGCATATTGACTGGAGAGAAAATATCAGAAGCTTTTGAGTTTCTTTTGCTAATGTCAGATGTCACCTAAATAGTAGAGCAAACTTTGAGCTGAAAAGTGAAAATTAGTGGCTGAAAAGCAACCACTTTGAAATGCAGTGTACAGACTGCTACAAATGGTCTTTGTGCCCCTCCTGTTAAGTGATTAATGTACAGAAAAAATCTGAAAAAGACATTTTTTTTCTGTTCAATTTGACAAAAATTATTTCCTCTAGAAAATACATCCATTTATTCTTGCATGAATATGCCTCCACAGTAAAGGACTTTCTTCTTCAATTTTCATTGTCAGATTCTCAAAGGTGCTTTTTGTTTGAGTTATGATGCAGTAGTCAAGTTTCCAGAATTGGTTATAAGATAGTCAAAAGTCCCTTTTGAATTTGTAATGATAAATGCAGGCTTTTTAAAAAGTTCTAACTTTTAAACAGTCACAATAACATAATGTTTTGAAAAAGGTCCATATATTCTTGTTGGAAACTGATTTTGAATATTTTTAGAGTACATTTGGTGGTGTTATCTAGGAGACTAATGCATGTTTTTGTTTAGTTATTCTAGATGGTTAATTAAGTAATGGTTCATGTGACTAAATCTGATCTGTGGTAATCGAGCTGAGGGTCATTGAAAATAGCATCTGTACCTCCGCTGAGATAGGGATAATGTCCGTGTACACTCTATTATTCTCAGATCCCGTTTATGGGACTACATTGGGTTTATTTTTGTTGGTTAATGTAACTAAAGTTTAAGAATACTTATTTCAAAATATGATTAGTGTGCTTCTTGTTTGTTTCCCTCTTCCGCCCTCTTTGTGGTTTATGATATTATGAAGAGCCAACCTTGTATCCAGAGATAGGATTAGGATTTAGTGTTTATTTGTTTTGAGTTTGCCCCAAAACTTGTAGCTCGTTTTAGTTACTGAGTTATTTTCATGCATATTTAATGGATTTCTTAATACAAATACAAGATCTAAGCAAAAGTTGTTGGATTCGTCTGAACAATACCTAATAATGAATAGCTTACATTTTCTAACTGAATAGTTAGTTGGATAACTATTGCTTATGTTGTTTTTTTCCTTCTATGTTAGTATTTGGATGAGAACAAATCACTCATTCTGAAGATTGTTGAGAGCCAGAACTCTGGGAAACTTAGTGAATGTGCAGAGTAAGTACAGTGCATTTTTTTTCTTTGAAACAACTTTAACATACCCAGTGTATCCTACTTATAGAGCCTGAGGAGAGTGGTGTGTACGACACCTTACCTATCTTGTGTACGTTGAAAGGTTGTTTCCGATAATTATGCTGTCATCTCCCTACTGGATTTTATGTCTCATGAGTAACAGTTTCGAATCTTAAACATGGAGAAAGCTAAAGAAAAAAGGGAAAAACCACTCCATCTATTTTGAAAAGAATGTGACTTTTTACTCTTAGCAACTTTTTAATCTCAATATCTCATGTTACATATTTACATTCACAAGATGCAAAACAGTTTTGATACATTATAAGTATTTTTAGTTTAAGACCACATGATAAAGTTTCTATTACTTCAACTCCTTGCTCAGTCGAACTAAAACACATAAAATGATGTTAAGTATTTACTATACATCCCTTCAATTTAAAATGTTTTTGGTTAGATGTGGTAGCTAATTTCTGTTGTGGCAGGAACCAAGCTAGGCTTCAGAGGAATCTGATGTACCTTGCTGCGATTGCTGATTCACAACCTCAACCTTCTAGCATGCATTCTCAGGTAATAAAGCCAATCTTCTGATTTTGTTACTGTCCTATATTGGTTGAGAGCATGAATTGTAGTCTCTTTATATTGTTTTGGATGATGCTCATCTTGTCATTTAGCTTTTGGGGGTTCAATATCTAATGTTTTCCTTAAGGATTTAATTATCCTCAAGGTATATATATATCGACGTGGTAAAGATTATTACATGCCATTTATTATATGTTACCAATCAATTAAAAAAAGTTACTTGTATTTATCTCTTAATTGATCTGATTGTCAAAATATGGTCCGACTGTTACTGAGGCTTTTGCTTCTGTTCAATGTATAATGACTGAAGCCAACTTTGGTTGGTTAATCCTATCCATTCATCGATGGTTGGCTAATAACATGATCTTTACTGGACCAGACTGCCCTATTATTGCATAGAGCTTAATCTCTTTTGTTAATAGATCATCATTTTTGACATACTTCATACAATAATTAGTACCACCTAATTTGCAACATCACTCCTTTGGTCATGAAAGTTGAACTCTTAGTATTGTTTGATAAGGTGTATAAGAATACTGTGATACCAAACGACCTTAAGTTATACGGGCGCAACACTTTAATCCACTTGGTAGTTTTAGGATATTGAAAAAATTATCTTTCCCAACACATTTTTGTTTGAAAAACTGTTAAAATGTACTTGTAGTTTTCTTCTGGTGGGATGATGCAGCCTGGAACACACAATTACCTGCAGCAGCAGCAGCAGCAAGTCCAACAAATGGCAACACAACAACTCATGGCTGCAAGATCCTCCTCAATGCTCTATGGACAACAACAACAGCAGCCTCAATTATCACCATTTCAACAACAAGGCTTGCATGGTAGCCAACTTGGCATGAGCTCTGGAAGTGGTGGAAGCACTGGACTTCATCACATGCTTCAAAGTGAATCATCACCTCATGGTGGTGGTTTCTCTCATGACTTTGGCCGCGCTAATAAGCAAGACATTGGGAGCAGTATGTCTGCTGAAGGGCGCGGCGGAAGCTCAGGTGGTGATGGTGGTGAGAATCTTTATCTGAAAGCTTCTGAGGATTGAAGATTAAGGCTTCTGAGGTGGTAGTAGTAGTAGTAGTAATGACAGGGAGGAGGAGGTTTTAGTTTTTCTTGTCAACTAATTAGGATCAAGATTTAGTTGTGCAAGAATTTTGAAGGAATTGTTGCTTTTAAGAATTGTGTAATCTTATCTATGTTGTTTTTAACATATGGTTCTGCTTTTTCTGTTATTATGTGTAATGCAACAGAATCTCTAGCTTATGGTTATTGCATGTGGTCATGTACATTTGTTAGGTTACTTCATATGTTTTGCTTGAATCGACGGTCTTCTTTAAACAATTTTTCTACTTTAATGTGGTAAGAATAAAGTCTGTACGTGCACTCTATATTCTCCCGACCTCAGTTGTGAAAATACGATAGGTATCTTCTTGTTCTTGATGACTTTTAATGAGTTCATTAGGGTGTTTACTTGCTCTACAACAGAAGGCATTTAGTCGAAATAGATTTTCCTTTTAGTATTGTTGCAAAGTACTTAGCGGCAATTGAGTTAATGTTATTGCATTCAGAGTCACTGATATTTATATAGTGATGGTTATAAAGATTCATATTTATTATTATTGTGAAATATAATATAACAATAAATTATATTATTGTCGCAAAATAATTGCCACTAAATCTTCAAGAAAATCATTAAATAGTATAATCATAAAAATTGTTAAAATTATATGAATAGATCAATTATTGGAGTAATATTTAAAAATAGTAATATTCAATGCTTTTTTGTTTTTCTAAAGTGATGGACCAAATTTGTTTGACCAAAATAATATTTAAAATACACTCAATGTGGTAATTTTTCAACCTTTGTCATAATTAATAGAAGAATTGTTTTTTCAAAATATAGTTAATTATTAATAAATATTTACACATACAATGTAATTTTACCATGATTCAAATGATGTCTTTGATAAATTTTTTTAAAAATATGAAATTTATTTATTTTTATTTAAAAAAGATGATTATCTATTTATCGTAACTCACAGATGAAGATGACATGATGATATAATAATTAGTTATGTGGGTCATAATTTCTAATATATTTTTTGACAATTGAGTTACTTTAATATTAATTTGTTGCAACACAATGTGAACACAAATAAATATGACTTAATAATATTCAAAGTGTACTAATAATGTCATCTAATCAATGATTCTCCCTCCGTCATAAATTATTTATCGTGTTTCTTTTTCACAATTTTTTTTAATAATGATTAGCATGACTATATTTTACTACAC
Source organism: Solanum aculeatissimum (assembly GCA_038996855.1). Taxonomy (NCBI): domain Eukaryota; kingdom Viridiplantae; phylum Streptophyta; class Magnoliopsida; order Solanales; family Solanaceae; genus Solanum; species Solanum aculeatissimum. The sequence goes on along the minus strand of JBCEWC010001635.1, from coordinate 11,209 downwards.
AACTCCTATTATAAGTCATTAATGCGGAGGATAAAACATAAAAAAAATAATTATCTTATTTTGATATGTTAAAGGTGATAAGTAAAATTATGAAAATTTATTTTTGAAATAGTAAATAAGTAAAAATCAACAAAGTGAGTATTAATTATGTGAATATATAAAACTATTTGATTCTTATTTATATCTTATGATATGAACTCGCTTCATTAATTATTTACTTTGTTTATGTGTCACTTTTTCATAATTGAGGAAAATAACTAATTTTATCTTGAAATTTTTAAATAAATAATTTAAAATAATTATTTTTAAAAATCACAATAAATAATTTCTAACCTTTTTCTTTTCCATATTTTCAATGATTTTTCAAGAAGTCTAAAGGTGCCTAATTAATCCAAAAGGCTCTGAATTGCCTCTCACTTTCTTAGCACAACAGTTTTGACAATTTTTTTTGGTCACAAAGGGATAGAAATTGAAAGAGGCATGCTTTTCTTTATTTCGATATTTGATATTTGTATTGGAGTTCGATTAATTCTAAATATCTTGAAAAACGTAGATGACAGATTTGAAACTTATTGATAATCACATTGCAAGGTTCACATTTGATAACTCATCAACAATATAATTTTTTATCGAAAGATATTCAGATGAACCCCTCTAGCAAGGCATAATTTATAGGTAGTGATATATGGATATGTCTTTTGAAAGTTCTTTCCACAACAACTCATCAACAATATAATTTTTTATCGAAAGATATTCAGATGAACCTCTTACGCCTTCTAGCAAGGCATAATCTATAGGTAGTGATACATGAATATGCATGCCTTTTGAAAGTTCTTTCCACAATAACTCATCAACAATATAATTTTCTATATATCGAAAGATATTGAGATGAACCCCTCACGCCCTCTAGCAAGGGATGATCTATAAGTAGTGATACATGGATATGCCTTTTGAAAGCTCTTTCCACAATGACTCATCAACAATATAATTTTTTATCGAAAGATATTCAGATGAACCTCTCACGCTCTCTAGCAAGGCGTAATCTATAAATAGTGATATATGGATATGCCTTTTGAAAGTTCTTTCCACAACAACTCATCAACAATACTATTGTTATCAATCTCATGTTGATGCAAATGTGCTTTGACACTTGAACAATCATGAACTATGCCATTGGTGGCCATTTTTTGAGGATTTTTCCCAGTAAGTTGTTGAACAATTGTCCTAAATTCAGTTGCATTTTTGGCATTTACCATCAATGGACTATCTATATACTTTACTTTGATGGGCTCTCTTCTTTTAAGGTTTTGGTTTTGCATGTCCATGAATATAAACACAAACAAATCTTGAAAGGCTTTTGGATGTGTTTGTGTGTGTGTTATTTTTGGCTTGGTGAATCTTGAATTAACCTTGGTATTTATACATAGGATTGAAGAAATTTCCAAGAAATAAATGGACACAAGTATTAGCTTCTAGATGAAAATGACATTATGTTTTGACATGATCATGCATGCAAAGAAAAAAAAAGAAGGAGATCTTAATATAATTTTATCTGTTCTAATTTATACGATACTTTTTTCTTTCTGAACAGTTCGATACATAAGTCATCTGATAAGGAAGGGACACACCCTAAAGATTGTGTTTAGTTGCTATTTGCAAATCCTTTTTTATCTACAACTAGAATTTATTTATATATATATATATACTATGCTTTCATCATTCATGATGAAATTTTATAAAGAATAATACTTTTTGATATATTTTAATAGTGATTAGTAGACTTTGATTCCTTAGGGACTTCAAATATGTGATTTTACTTATAAATCAAAAGTCCATTATTTTAATTTGACTAATTGACTATCAAAAATTTATATTAATCAATAGCATTATATTTTATTTTTAGTTTATTTTTGAAGAATAATATCACCTTTTTATATTTAGTAATTTAATAATTTTAAAGTTTTCATTCTACTCCCTTATCGGAATGAGATGACATATTTAATATCGTAAAACTTATGAATATTCATCACATTCTTAAATTTTATAAAATTACATAAAATGAACAAGTTTTTGCATAAAAAAATTTCTTGCCCGATATAATCAGGTTAAAAGAACTTTAGTCTTGTCCGACAAAAAATATGTAGGCATTAAACGATATAAGTTGTTTTTTCAACTTGTGTTATATTGTGATATGAATTTATTTTTTTCTATAATAAGGTGAGAATATATTTTAATTAGTCATGATTGTTTTTTTTTAAATCTTTTGATATAAATATATATCATATAATAATTTGGTATAAATATATTTGTCAAATAGATGTTTCTATCATACATATTCCAATTCCACGTAGCTATAAAATAAAAACGTGGAAAATTTATATTATAAAAAATTGATTATAAAAAAATATTTTTAAAAAAAATGAAAGATGTCAAATCAATTTTATTTTATTAAAAAAAAGTCCAAATAAAATAAAATTAAAAGAAAAGGGTTCTCGTAGACCTTGGTTGATGACTTATGATGAGAAGAGTCAAAAATATCATTGTAATCAAAAATAATTTTGAATATATATATATATATATATATATATGACGCATGTTCGACGCGGATCTATGATAGCTCAAATAACGTAAGATATAAATTAGAACAAAGAGCGTACGAAAAACAAAAACACTTCGATTAATTCTTCATTATCCTCACAAAAAAAAAAAGGACACGTACAGTTTGATACACACAGTATTTCACATTAACAGGATTCGAGAAAGGATCGTGCCCCGAGAAAAATGAAGAAAGAAAGAAATATAGAAGATATGCCTTGTGAAAGTTCTTTCCATAGTAACTCATCCTCATTACTATTATTTGTACCATGTGCTTTGACACTTGTACACTCAACTATTGTGCTACCACCACCATGATAGCTCAATCGACGTAAGACATAAAGTAGAACAAAGAGAGTACAGAAAATAAAGACACTTTGATTAATTCTTCATTATCCATACAAAAAGGACACGTACAACTTGATACACACAGTATTTTACATTAACAAGATTCGACAAAGGATCGCGCCTCGAAAAAAAAAAGAAAGAAAGAAACGTAGAAGTACACTAGTAATCTAGGTAGTGATATATATATAGATATGTCTTGTAAAAGTTCTTTCTATAGTAACTCATCCACATTACTATTATTTGTACTATGTGCTTTGATATTTGTACTATAGTTCAATTGACGTATGACATAAATTAGAACAAAGAGAGTACAGAAAATAAAGACACTTTGATTAATTCTTCATTATGTATCCTTACAAAAAAAGGACACGTACAGTTCAATACACACAGTATTTCACGTTAACAGAGTTCAAGAAAGGGTTGCGCCCCGAGAAAAGAAAGAAACATATAAGTACACTAGTGATCTAGGTAGTGATATATAGATATGCCTTGTGAAAGTTCTTTCCAAAGTAACTCATCCACATTACTATTATTATTTGTACTATGTGCATTGACACTTGTACATTCAACACTTTTGCCACCACCACTAGCCATTTTTTGTGGTGTTTTTCCAGTAAGTTGTTGAACAATGTTTCTAAATTCAGTGGGATTTTTGGCATTTACCAATACTGGACTGTCTATATACTTCACTTTTATGGCTTCTTTTCTTTGGTTTGGCTCATCCATATTGATGATTTCTTTAATTTGAGTGAATCTTGAATGGTATTTATACATAAAATATTGAAGAAATTTCCAAGAAAGAAAGGGGAAGGAAATTAATAGACATAAGCAACTTCCAATGTTTGAATGAAGTATATCATAGTCAAGGAAAGATTGTGACATATGGCAATGAAAACAACACAAAGTTTTTATCTTTTTTTATTCGTTGTCTGATATCTGTATTGAGATTCTGAGTAACTCAATTTAGAGGTGGCCTCAAAAGTTGGAGCTAGTGTGGACGCGGCCCCACTATATTTAACACAACTGATAACGAAAGGACTCTTCAACTCCCCCTCCCTCCCTTCCACACTCCGAGTTAGATATTTGGAGAGTGGACAATCTAATATAGAGGGACAAATATTGAAAAACAGTAATTCAGATGGATTTTACTTTGATATCATATAACTTTTTGGGATTAAATTAGGCGTAAGATCAATTTATCTTTACAGAGTATCAGAGTTAGACTCGTCTTAATTCATTGTTTTTGATATTTGAGTGTTTGTCTTATATTATTCACGCTCAAAATATATTCTAACTCCGTGTATGTGGAGGGTTATCTTATATTATCCACACACATATAATATCTTGTCTTGAGTGTGCGGAATGTATTAAAGTTCCACATTATTTATTGGATGGGAAGAGAAACTTATTAGAAAAATACAAGTATATATGATTCAAATTCGTACCATATAAGATTCATTTAAGGAGAATATGAGTTATAGATTCGTCATACTTAATAACTTTAGTTTAAATTTTATAACTTATGTGTCGATTTCAGTAAACGTGCACGTGGTACATATAAGGAAATAAAAATGCAAAAAGATACAATCCACATATTTTATTAGTAGACTTTTAAAATTCCACACAACCTCCAAAAGTATGTGGTATACATGTCAATTCAACAGTCCATAATTTTGACTGGCTGCTAAATTTAAAAAAAAATGAAAAAAAATTAATTTAGGAAAGTACTAGGAAGTGCCTTGCAAAAATCCAAAAATTATTTCAATTAATAATAGATATATCCTTCTTTAATTGCACTATATGATTTGCTAACTGTAACAACTTATCTTAAGATGAGAAGTGTCACATCGACAAAACATAGGAGAGATGTTGGGTATATAAGTAAATAGGCCTTATGCTATGCTAGACACGTTTTAAAGCCGTGCGAGTCTAGGCTCAAAGCGGATTATATCACTAGATGGTTGGGTCGTTACACTAACTCAGCATGAAATGATTGAAGAAACTATAAGTCTTTCGAGATAACTTCATTCACATGTCATGACATATTTCAGATCACAAGTTACAACTCGTATCGTACAAATGTCATTCAAAACTCTTGAGACTATGACTGATTTTACAAGCTAATCAAGAAAAAAGAAAATGTTACCTTCTGCATTTCTACAAAACTAGACTAGAAACAAAGAGGATCAATGTGTGTCTTACTCTGAATCCTCAGACATGGTGTCATCAGCAGGAAACTTGCGGAAACGAGTAAATACGCGGGAATATGACGTTTTTCTACTGTTTGGAATTGTTGATCTCTTTCGTTTCAAGGTAAAACCTTGCTCGGGAATCGCCTGAAACAACTCGGCTCGATGTCTTTCCTCCCGAGCCCTGCTACTTTCCTCAGCAAACCTGTAATTTTATGAATGATATGAAACATGATTTTCATAATGTAAGCAGTGGCGGAGACAGAATTTCATCAAAGGGGTTCGAAATAGATTATCAGTTGTGTCAAGGTGATTCTCAGTATTCATTCATCATCATTCAATATTAAGTCAGATGAATCCTTACCGTTCGCGTATGATCTTAAATGCTTCTTTAGTTGCATAAGGAAGCCCAGTCTTCGGGTCACGATACCTAAAAGTTGTCAACGATGAAAACAACACTTCGTCAATAAGTACAATAGACATCCAAATTAAAACTATTACACAAAGCAAGGTGTGGACAAAGAGATGACAATGCATCTAGGACACATAACAAGTCATGTATACGTATGCAATCTCTTTGTTTAAGCAATAAAATAAAGGGGAGTTTACAGAAACACAGAAATATTATCCAATGGAACAAAGTGTAGAGCTCCGATATTGGATTGTGCATGTGTCTCTCTGTGGTGTGAGAAGACGAGAGAGAGCCAAGTTAACAAGAAACAAGGAAGATGTTGTTTGAAAGAACCAAATTGGAGTGTGTCGATCTGTGTCTGTACCAATGTAAGACAGGGGACGGATTGGAATGAAACAAATGGATCAAGCCAGAACAGGCTACATCACATGTTTTTTTTTCTGGAGACCTTACAGTAATTATGAAGACTAGAAAACATGTGTACTTCAAATATTTTTGGTTAACAATCGGGATATTAGTTGACATAGAGATTTGTTCTTGAGAGTAGAAATAATATTTTATTCTATTTATGCCAAAACTGTAAGAAAGGTCTGGGTTGTTTCACAGTTATAGGAGATGCAGGAATATTCATCTGGAATAAAAAGCTTTCTAAGCAGGATGGGAATTGAAGGAAAATCGTAGTAATGGGTTTGCAACACCATGAAAGAAATGTCTAGGTTGCAGAGCACAAGTGAAACAGGAGGATTGTCAGACATTCATGTAAAACCCAGAGGTGCATAGAGAAGAGCATCAACTATCCACCATCACCTTCTCAAACATTTAAATTGAAGTATTAGGCTGAGTTTGCAGGACCAACTAATGGCCAACATCATAGATTTGAAAGCAAAAACTTGTCAAAGTTGATGCTACAAAGGAGCGCTGAGATATACTGCCCATTTAGAGACAAAAAAGGTGTTCTGGGATGCCGTTGGAATTAGGAAAATGGACTAGTAAATGGGCTGACAAAACTTTTAAACAGGCTGAAGACGTTTTTATCGGGGATAAACGGAGCTTGAAATACAAATTTCCATTTATGTTCTCCACTTCTCCAAAGAAGCACCATCAATGGTTTACACGGATCTTCTTGGGGGTCTATAGCTCTAATGAAGGAGCCAGAGAAGATGCCTGTGGTTTAGGAGTAACCATTAACCAGAGCAGATCATTCAACTGCAACGAGATCTCTTTCACATAAGGCTAGCTCTGATGGACACTGCCCTGTTCAGAGGAAGACTCGTTGTTTAAAAGGTTCAGGAATACCTAGAGAATAAAGACGTTTAAGCTTTTGTCTTGTAAATATTGTGCACCTGCTTGATGCCTTCTATGGAATGAATCTTATAAAAAAGAAAGGCTAGAACTACAAGTTTTAGCAAGCATGATTGCTAGAATTCATACACTGTAAAAATAAACTAAGAGAATGCGGAAAGAGCATGTTACCGTGCAGGCAACCCAGTAACCACACACACTGACTTCTGAGGGTCTGTAAAGATAAAACCAATCAATAATCATCTGGAAATACTTTAGCAATGTATAATCATCCATGTCTGTGATGCTGATTGTTAGGGAAATGTAAACTGAGAGGCAAGGGATATAACAAGACTTGTAATTACATGGAGGGGATGTTGTTGAGATCTGTGAATTGAAAGATGCTCCATTGACAAACTCTAGATAGGAAGAGCCTGCAGAGAGCAAGACACCATTAACATGCATGGTTTGGAATGATGGCAAACAACTGAGTTTTCAAGAACATAAAACAAGTGTAGTACGTAAATGTTTTAGAGTTAATGGTCAAAAACACACCTAAATTATCACCTTTTCGCGAGTTTCATACCTCAACTATCCATTGTTCCATTGCCTATTTAAACTATCACTCCCTTTGTATTAAAACATATCTCAATGCAAAGTTGGCCTACACACGCTTGTTGTCGATTGGGATTTAGGCAACTCAATATTGAGATGTGGTTTGATACAAAAGGAATGATAGTTTAGGTAGGTAAAGCAAACAATGGATAGTTGAGGTATGAAACTCGTGAAAAAGTGATTGTTTAGGATGTTTTTGACCATTAGCTCAATGTTTTATGATATAGAGAAGAGGGTAGAGCTTTAGGGGTCCCAAATTATGTAAGGAACTTACCATTTTTGGATATGTATCGTATCTGAGGACCATTGTAAACTGCTTTATGCACGATGGCCTTTTTCTTGACTTCTTCTTCCCTTGCTAGAACCCGCTCCAAATTCCTCAGATTCATGACCTCTGCCAATTTGGTCAAAGATAGGTAACGTACCATTAGTGAAAAGTGCACGGATAGGAACTGAAAGCAATTTTATGGAGTAAAGAAATGAACCCTAACCTGTTTGAGCTGCTTCAAGAAGCATCTCTTCTTGAGTCATCTTCTTTTCCTCACCTTCCTTTTTTCTTTTTACAGGCTGAAGAAACAGAAGCATAATCAGAAGATAGTGATACAACAGAATTGTGATAGAAAATAAAAACAAACTCTAATTTCAGTGTCCAAGTAATGTTTTCTGAAATCAAGAAAAAGCAGCACATGAAACTGGATTACAAACTAAATAAATAAACAAGAACAAGAGGATTGTGTCCTAAATCCAGAAAACAAAAAAGCAGGCCATGTAAGAAATTATAGTTTGCATACATTCTACCCTCCCCAGACCCCACTTGTGGGATTTACTGGGTATGTTGTTGTTGTTGTATTATCATGACAAATAGCATTACAGTGCAAGAACCAAACCTTCGTTGTTGCCTGCAAGGCTGCACGAATGGCTTCCCTTTCAGCTTGTTTTACAACAACCGCCGTTCTTGTTGATTTCCTAATTGTTCTTTCTGCTTCAGTATCATCATGAGCATCATGATGTTCAGAAGGGGTGGACGGATCTGGAGATTCTCCATTTTCTTGGTGTGTCTTTTCTGACTTGGTAAGGGTTTTCATTTTCTTTTTCTTCTTCGCAGATGGTTTTCCTGGATAGGTCAATCGCTTTTTGGTCCGCGTCCTGCCATAGAAAAGAGAAATGTATAATCTTAAGACTATCCATACGGAAATAAAAGGACACTTCCCATCAACTTGAATGTCTCAAACCTGTCATCTGGTTCATTTTCGCCTTCTTCATCAGGCTCGGGTTCCTGAAAACAATAATAGGTCAGTCATTTTTAACATAGGTCACACAAGAACAGAATGATCAAGATAAACATACCCTTCCAAGCTAGAACTGCCAGTACAATTAACCAAGCCATCACTAAAATCTGTGAAATGAAAAGTTCAGTGATGAGAATGGAACACTTAGGACTTACATCTTCATCAAAGTCGCTGTCAAAAACATCCACAGCTTCTCCTTCCTCTTCATATTCAACGTCATTCTCTTCCTGATATGTGTCCAAGCAAAAGCTCATCAAATTCAATTAACAAATTTGCCAAGCAATCACAAACCAAATATTTTACGGCAGCTTTGTGGCTCTGGACAGCCAAACCAATTAAAATTAAAACTTTCAGGCCTGATTACAACAATGGATTCGAGATGTCAAGACCTATGATTTGAGTAAAAGATTGCACTCCAACAACAACTGCTGGGCATAATGGAGGCAGCAATCATTTTCGCTCAAACTGGTGTTGCTGGGAATAATGGAGGCTGCATTATTATAATTATCATTTTAGATAAGTAAAGTAAAGAGGTTGCAGTTATTCCAGAGAACAAACTTATTTTTTTTATAACCATGGTGTCGGGCTAGCTTACGTACGCCTCGACTAGTTCCATGGGATACCTGTCACCTTCCACCACCAGCTAGATAGGAAGAAATCACCAAATGTTCTTTTGTCTCTGCTAGATTTGAAACTAAAACCTCATAGCACAAACTTTCCTATGTTATGTTCTTTGTAGAAGCATAATTATGTCCATATTTGAGAAACTTCAGTTTTCATCGTTTTCATCATTTTCTCTGTGCTCCTTTATCAAAAGAGAAATATCATTTTCTTTGAGCTCCTACTTTTGGACTTGCCAGAGAAAGCAAACAAACGTGGCAGTTGCACTTCAATCTGCCTCAATAATCCACATTAAACACACATCAGATACTGAAGTTTCTGGGTTTCTTAGTTCGTAAACTTGTTTTGTACTAAAATAACAAGCTAACGAAGCCCTTCTTGTTTCCACTGAACATGCCTATCCAACTCGTTGTAAGGCTCATAATGATCAACTTTACGAAGATTCACCATGCTATTCTGAAACTTAGACTATATACCTAGGCACAAAGAGACAGAGGGAGGGTGTAATAATTGATGAAATCTTCTGCAACTTGAATCATATATATATATAAAAGAGAATTGGTTGCCCGCCTACGTGGCGACACCACAATCCATCTATCCTTTTGTCTTATATATTTACAATTCTACTCTTCCTTTGCACCCCTTCACACCCTCCTGCACCTTTCCCCTCAATATTAGATTGAGCGATACGCCACCTTCATCAATGAGAAAATTTCTCTCCTCTCACCCCGCTTCGGCGAGAAATAAGAATTGTCCTATCCTCTTTTATAGGCGTATCAATATTTCCCTTTTCTGATCTTCAACATCAAACCCTTAACATTCCAAAATACATAAGAGCCTACAATTGTTGAATTTCGTTTGCTAGGGAAGATACACAACCTAACAAGCAAGCCAATGATGGAGACCTATTTGACGATGGGGCGGATGAATTCCCCTCTGTCGATTGCAGTGACATATTTTGCGACGTTGAAACCGGCAGAACGGAGGATGACGCAAACAATCAATCCCCGAAACATGAGAATTTTTCGTCATCTTCTCTTCAAAACCGGCGACCTCTTTCTTTCAATGATTCTGGTAACAAGTCGGCTAATTTTTGACCTTCTGTAAGTTTTGAGAGTTTTCCGAGTTTGAGAGAGCGAAAGTTAAGGTTCTCAATGATGATTCTTCACCGCTGAAAAAGGATTCTGCAATTACGGATGTGAACAATGACGAAATCGATTATTCGGAGGTAGTTAATTCGCATTTGAGAGGAAGAGATGATTCAAGTTCAAATATTTTGTTTGATTTAGTGATAAAGTCTATTGGATTTCGAGTGAATATGTTGATAACTATTCTGAGTTTGATGATAAAGTTGTTTAAGTTTCCTGTATGGGTAATTTATAACTCTTATATGCTTGTGATGGATCTATTTCAAATAATGAGGCGTGTGAAACGATATGTACTACACAGGTTTCTGGTTTGCGTTTGAGAAGATGTTGAAATTTGTATCTGGATGTTTGAAGGAGCAGAGTTCAATGTGGAGGTTGGGGCTGCAATTTGGTTGGGGATATTTGTGGTCTGTGTATGTTTGTTTTGTTTTGGTTGGATTGCTGGTATCAGCTTTTTATAATTCATAGAGATAAGAAGAAGAAGAAAGATCAAGTGACACCAAAATTGAAAAGGTGCGAGATTTCTGTTAGAATTTTCCCACTAAAGTAAGAAGCAGAAATGTTGAGATGCCTCAAAAATTTCCTTATGCAGGAAACTATACGACAATACGTTTTGGTGTGATCTATTAGTTGTGAATTTATATATTGGAGAACTTATGTTATAGAAATTATCAAAGAACTTATGATATATCTCTACGTTAGATATCAGAA